>JARQOC010000007.1:48508485-48804284 GCA_033576535.1 Allobates femoralis | reverse complement strand
AAGAAAAAAAAAAAAAAAAAAAAAAGCACCCAAGGCTAAGTCCCACCTAGCCAGAATCATACTCCACACTGATGAGGGGCAAAACCCCGAAACAGCTACCGAGCTGAATACCTGATTTTGGTATTCCAGCTGTCTGTGGATTGATACCTGGTTTTGGTGTTGGTTGGTCCCATGTTTGAGACTCCTAAATGAGGCTCTACAGACTCTATCTGCATATTTGTATTTCCCAGGGGGATTGTCCCCTGGGAAATACATATATGTAAATAGAGTTCGTGGAGCCTCGTTTAGGTGTCTCAAACACGGATTTCACTGTGTTTGAGCGCTTTAGCCGGCTGCCCGCAGTGTTTCCTTGACATCTCAAGTATTGTACTTTCTCATCAACCCTCATGAATGAACCGAAAAAATCTGAGGGGGCAAAACTCAAATCTCTGTGTCCAGTGATGATTTTATAGTAACTGTATCACTTAATATTGAGCAGAATTAAAGGGAACCTGTCAGGTTTTCTGTTTCCATTGAACCATGAGTAGTCCTATGCACATAACTATATTCCCTGCCTAACTGATGGAGATGTCTCCCCTTAATAAAGTCAGATCTCAAGCCCTGAACTTCCTCATCAACCCTCATGAATGTACAATAGACAGAACCGAATAAATCTGAAGGGGGCAAATCTCAAAACTGTGTCCAGTGATGATTTTATATTAATTGTATCACTAAATATTAAGCAGAATTAAAGGGAACCTGTCAGATCCTCTGTTCCCCGAAATCTGTAAGTAGTTCTGTGCACATACTATAATCCCTGCCTAACAGTCCCTCTATGTAGGAACACACATAACCAGATCTATAGAAAAAGTATTTCTAAAGACCACTCATGAGATGCAAATTTGGACTTTGACTAGTCAAGGGTGCGTTCGTTCCCCGACTAGTCGGCCCAATTAGCAGGTTATCACACACCTGTGGGCATAATAACATGCTTTAGGAAAGCCGGTGTATTTGCCAGCGCTATGCAAAGTTGCGCATGCAAGGTATGATAACTAGAGATGAGCGAATCTTTTGAAGTTCAGGTTCGGTTCTCTGAATGAGCATATGATCACCGAATTGTTTAACAAACTGTTCATAGAACTTCCAAATCCCATTAAAATGAATGGAAGGCAAAATCAAAAACTCCCTCAAAGTGGCCCAAAAGTTGCAAAAACAGCTCAAATTAGGACAGACATCAGGAAAAGTGATATTTCTCACAGTTAAAATATTCATCATTGTGCATAATGGATGCATAGGACAAGGCCTAGCCCAGTATTTCAAGCATTGATCAGGAACAGTGATATGAGTGACAGGTGTAAGCATAGTGCTCAGAGAGCCCTGATGAATTCACAAAACTCACAACAAAGACACCACAAGAAGAGTCTCCGCATTAGAAAAAGATTAGGCCAGACACTTTGAAAGTGGCATCAATTTACTAAGGCTAAAAATTGTAGGACTGTTGGGCTGGGGGATCTCATACCTCATGAAACCACTCCAATTAGTTTTATGCTCTGCTGCACTCAGGTGGCACAAGTATTAGCTTCAAGGACTACTACCGAAATAATTAGTCAGGTGGGTCAGTAACATATATAGGCTTAGTGGGCAGTGAGCCCTCATCCCTCATGCAAACCGCTCCAATACATTTTTCGTTCCACCACACTCAGATGGCCCAAGTATTAGCTTCATGGACTACTGCCGAAAGAATGATTCAGATGGGTCAGTAACATGTATAGGCTAGCAGGCAGGGGCCCCTCATGCCACCGCTCTGTTACTCGCCCTTACACTCCCAAATCGTCAGGTCAACGCCTCATATCTTATGCAAGTTCAAAAATGGATGGCTAGAACTCAACGTATTGTTTCAGTGCTGGTGAATGGATCCTTGGACCCGTATACTATAGACCAGGGTCTCAAACTCGGTTGGGTTGGTGGGCCGCACGTAGAAAAAAATTGATATCGGGGGGCCGCATTGCTTGTAGGACTAAAGGTACCGTTACACGTCGCAACACTGCATGCAATTTCACAGGCAATTTGCTGGTTGCAGTGAAATCATGGACACATTGTTCCATTTGTACACAGCAAGAAAATAGAACAATGTGTCCATGATTTCACTGCAACCAGCAAATTGCATGCAATGTTGCGACGTGTAACGGTACCCAGGGCCGGTTTTAGGCAAAGTGGGGCCCTAGGCAAAAGGTTAAAGTGGGCCCTAAATGCTCAGGCCCCTTTCACATCTAACGCTTTGCTGCATTTTGCTCAATTTGCATTTCCATGCGTTTTTACCGCAAAAACGCATCAAAACGCATGCGTTTTTGTTCCCATTGATTTTAATGGAAACACATGCAAAAACGCTGCCCAAAACATCGGGGAAGACGTTTTGTGCTGCGTTCGCAAAAATGCATGCGTTCCCATTGAAATCAATGGGGGAAAAAACGCTAGCGTTTTTAATGCGTTTTTAGCGGTAAAAACGGCTAGAAAGGCAAATTTAGCAAAACGCACACCAACCTTAGATGTGGAACAGGCCGTAGTTATATGGTAAGAGTGACTTCATAAGTTGATTATCTAGGTCAGAATAAGAACATACTGAACGTCATTTTTATTTCAATCATAAAAAAAACAAACTGAAATTTGTAAAAAAAAAAAATTTATTTTTTTTTTTTCCGAGACCCATGATGTTTTAATTTTTGAAGATACAGGGCTATGTGAGGGCTTACTTTATGTGCCCTGAGCTGACATTTTTACTGATACCATTTTGAGTCAGATACAACATTTTGATCGCCTTTTATTGCATTTTATTGTAACAACGTGGTGGCCTAATAAACATAATTCTGGCGTTTTTATTTTTTTCCCCATTACGCCATTTACCAATTGGATTCATTTACTTCATATATTGATAGCTTAGATTCTTACGAACGCAGCGATACCAAATATGTGTATTTTTTAATTTTTTTCACTGTTTTATTGCTATTTGCAGTTCAGCTCCTTTGGGGGCCCCTAAGAGAGTGGGGGCCCTGGGCAACTGCCCAGTCTGCCCCCCCCTAACGCCGGCCCTGCGAGGGAGACGCCTTCAGAGTTAATTGCAGCCCTTAGAGTCCATTGTCCAATTACTTTGGTCCCTTGAAAAAGAGGAGGCTATGCATTACAGAGCTATAATTCCTAAACCCTTTCTCCGATTTGGATGTGGAAACTCTCATATTGTAGCTGGGAGTGTGCACTTTCAGCCCATATTATATATATAATTGTATTTCTGAACATATTTTTGTAAACAGCTAAAATAACACAACTTGTGTCACTGTCCAAATATTTCTGGCCCTAACTGTACTACAATCCCTTTCTCTACCCATCAACTCTTTATTCTTGGTTTTATTCTTTCTCCTGGAACTTTACTCCCTCTTCCCTTTCTCTGCTTACTTTCCCCATTTCCCTTCTTACACATACCCCCCCTGCCTGTTCCTCTTAGGTGGACGATTTTAGGATGCAAATTACAAATTACATAAGGTGTTAAAGTACTTTTGTCAAACCCCATCTCCTGTTGAGAGGGGAATCCCCCCCTCGGTTTCCATGGAAACAAAGAGGGGTTATAATTTAACTGTGGATGGGGCGCACCCATAGACCACAGAGGTCTTTGAATACCAGATCGAGCCGTGTAAGATATTGTTTAGACTGTATCTATGCAACCCTCCACGTAAACTTTTGATATATGTGATTGTGGTTTAATGTGATGTTGTTATAATGAAAACCCTAATAAAGACATATTTACAAAAAAAAACAAAACCTGCTGACAGATTCCTTTTAAGACTTTCATATGAGGTACACTCCAGCCGGAGTGGACACAGACAGTGCCCTTATGCAAAAACTGGATATAGGCTATTTGAAGTTGAATAGCTCATTATAATGCACAATTCCACCTGCTTTGAAGGTGGTAGTGGCCCCTTTACCTCTTGGGCCCCTGTGCAGCTTCAAAGGTTGCATCAATGGTATGTCGTCCCCTGCACTCCACCAGCCTTACTGGATAGCATACGTTTAGTAATTCTGCCATGTGTTAAATAGGATGTACCATTTATTTTCCCAAAAAAATGCCACTCATCAGTATTAGACTGTGCATGGTGTAACTGGACAAAGAGAACAGAGAGTTAATCAAGCACGTAGGGGAAGCGCCATATACTGACTCCTCCGAGCATGCTCCAGCAGCTCCTACATCTTTGTTTAGCACACGCTGTCATCTTTGGGAAATAAAAAACCTTTCAACTAATGAAACTTTCTGTTGATATCACAAGGGACCAAAGGCGACTTACTCGATGTGGGTGTCTGCTAATGCAATTGCCCACCAGCCATTAGAGCCTTCAGCGGTAACATTGTCTGGATTTAGATACATATCAATCAATTCATGACTAGCTAGGACGAGGCAACTGGAATGGCTCCAAACGATGTTCCTCATTGGGCTCGTCTTGAGAACAAATAAGATTGCTCTCAGTGGGAGAAACAAAATAATAATCTTGTAGTAGTGATACATTTTAATGGCTAACAAAAATAAACTAACTGATGTTACAAAGCGAGCTTTAGAGACTTCACGTCTCTTCATCAGGCATGGTATGAAAAAATATTAGAATATGCAAATTGTCACTTCAGTGAGGAAGTAGACAAACCCTACTGCCACCTAATAAGGGTAGCAATCCTAAAAGTCATAATTGACTCTCTAACAAGCCTTTTAATATGACTTAGGATTTGTGCCAGATCAGAGCCCCAAACTGCAGACGCTGCATTTCAGGGTGATTGCCCCTCATCAGTGCAGTGTGTGGGATTTCTGGTCTGGCTGTATGAGAGGCTAAGGCGAGGTCTGGGGGCAAATATTTGAAGAAACACAAATACATACTCAACCAGAGCAGATGCAAGGCATAATAAATGGACATTTAAATAAACAAACAGAGCTTAGAGAGAATCCTTAATTAGCCAGGCTTAGTGGTGTGAAAGTTTTTATGGTCCTAATTTATATGTAAACCTTGTGTCCTCACTGTCTCTGGAACAAATTCTTTAGATTTTGTAGTGAGTCATAAATCCTTCTGACAGATTTAAACCTTCTTGAACAGAGTCAAAAGTTGGGATGAGTTTGTATTCACAGACCCATCTATGTTTTTGTGATTTGAAATGATCTTTTAATATGCAACTTTCATATTTTCAAAGTTATGTCCTGGACTACAAAAATGTTTGGCTACTGGTAAATGGAATTTTTTTGTCTGTAATTGTGTGACCAATCCTTTTTTTCTTCTAACGAGAACAAATATAGAACACCACTATGTTTTTAGTTACCTGTGCAGCTTTCTGGTAAGGTGCCGAACCCTTAAAAATAATTGCAACTCTACTGGAAAAGTAGGGAAAAGATATAGTTGTTAGGTCCCCTGGCACCGCTCCCTGGCTCACCTCTCCTGGGTCGGCATTCTCTGCTCCTCTGCCAACCGGGCATCCAGGGTCCAGGCGTACTGTGTCTCAGAGCCATCGTCGGGTTCCCTTCCTGTCAGCTGACCAACGGGCTCACACATGAGCACATTACAATGGTCATATTCATGTGACCAATCAGCGGCGCACTAGGTTCACTCCTCCCCTGTGACTCTAGGGGCCGGCACGGTTCAACCTGGCACTCCCCTCGACCAACAGCTGCTCTTCCTCTGATATATCAAGCCACCTCCACTGATGGGAGGTGCCTGATTATTAAGTCAGTTTGCTTCTGCCTTCCTTGTACTCTGCTTCCTGGAACCTCTGCAGTGCTCTTCTCCGGTAGCACCATTCCTGTTCTCCTAGCTTTGTACCCTGTTATCCTGGACTCCTTAGCTGTGCCATAGCATAGGCTAACCTTACGAGCCGCCCCCCTGGTACTAGCAGCTGTGGTATTTAGACCCCCTGGGCTTGCCCCTGACAATCCCTGTATAGGGGTTGGTTAAAACTGGGACCAGCTCACCCAGGGGAGTTTGGTACCACTGCCCAGTGGGTCCACTCTAGGGTGCCTTCCCCCGGAAGCGTGACATATATAATCAGATAAATAATCTTCCTACTTATGTCACTTACCTGACAGTACAGTTCTTCTTGAAAACCCCATTCCAGGAGCATTGATCATAGTTTCTGGGGTCTAACTTCCCTTCTACATCTTGATTTCTGACTCGGGGAACCAGTCAACAGCACTATTCTTGGCCCCTCATTCTATCATATTAGGCTTATAGAAACTCATTTGCATGCCACCATGCCATGGCACCTGGTCCACCGTCAATGGACATAGAAGACAAATCATGGCATATGTTGGACACACTCCTTCACCTACCGATGTTCCTCGTCTGGGATACATGCAGCTGTATAACTAGAATATACAGGACCTCATATCAAAATGAGATTGGTCCTCAATAACTAATTATGAATATTGTCCCCACAGCAGGATTATCAACCCTCCAGGAATTCTTGGACAGTTCATATACATAGGGCTATTTTCCCCGTCTGCAAAAAAAATGTAATGTCTCCATGATTTTTATGAAGCAGGATAAGCTTGTACGGATCATTAAGTCTGTAATTATCAATATTTTACTATTAATTTTTATCGCAGCCAATGTGTTTATATCTCTATTAAGGGCTGTAAACAGAATGATTACAATTTTAATGAATTACTATGATTCTCCAATGTGTCTGTAAAAATGTTGGTTGTCCCTAATTTGTGGACAAATTGCCCAGAAAAAAATTAAAAATTAAGATGCCAAATGTGCACCACAATAGTTCTTATCAGCAGAAATCCAGAAATGTGTTATTTTCTGTAAATAATAAAGTATGTGGGGCCAAGCTTCTGGGGAAAAAGAATAAATTTGAGCAGCTTAATGTAAAGTTTAACGCAAAGGGATTCTTATCATTAATGGTACCTTTACACGCCGCTACAGGATGGTGGAAACAAACGGGTAGATGAGAGAAATGTATCTTGCACCGCCAAATCAACCCGCGGTCGCGGCATGTTAAGACGGTTGTTTCCACCCGTCACTTGAGGCACCTGTTTCAGAGCAGTGCCCTAAAACAGGTGGATTTCAAGGCGATGGTTGCGGCCTGTATCGGCGTGTAAATAAGGAACAAGAGGGTTGTTTCGACACCTTGCTATTTACCTGGGGCGTGACACAGGCTCCGGGATACCGCCCCATCAGCGATCATTGGTGGAAGCTCCTGCGTTACGATTGGTAGACGCTGCATAGGGCGGCATATTTAAGGAGCTGACCAGTCACACTACACAATTGCTCGAGCGTCATGTATTAGTCAGCCTTCTGCGCTGGCTGGCCAATCATGATACTATTGCTTTGTTCTATCAGCGTACAGAATTCTCGTAATCCACAATTGTGGCACGCCTATGTGTTGTCCCTGCTGCACCAGGTCCGCCCATATTACCTTGTTATAGCGGCGTGTAAATGAGGTAAGCTGAGCTACAGAAGGTGACTTGTGGCACCGGCGGTGTATCCAGAGATAGATGTAACCTACTGTAGCGCACCTTGTTGCGGCATGTAAAGGCGGTGCGGGTACCGTTTTTAACCGTTTGTGCGTGCTCGTGCACGTGAAGCACCCGGTTGTTTCCACCATCCTGTAGCGGCGTGTAAAGGTACCATTACTGCTGAGGGTTGAGTATTCTTTCAGGGGTTTTGTGTGTGAATACATGATCATTTTCTGACATGCTCCTTCGCGCTTTTTTAATTGTGCCACTGGAGTACTGCTTTAAATGTAAGCACCCTCCCCCCATCTTATACACCCTCTGAAGGCTTCATCTTGTATCACCACCGCTCCGGTTGGTCTCCGGTGATTTGAGACCTGCCGGCAGCTCCACTGTTCCCAGCACGCTCTAGGTCACAACTCAATACATCTCTATGAGAGCCTCGTTCTGGCCTCATTATGGCTCTTAAAGAGTTGTACTGGGCGCTTGTAAAGTAACTTCTGATTTCCTGCAAGTCAAAGGTTACAGTCATAAGATGGCGCTGAGGGACTGGAGGTGCTCCGGGAAAGACAGCACCAAGGTTAAGTATAATAATGGGGGCAGGGGCCTGCAGCACTGAAAAAAAAGAACACAGTGGCTTTAATGAGACAAACGGTTAAAACTTTAGACTTCATTTGGCCCCCTTTCTGGCGGTCTATTATTTTTTTGGGAATAACACAATAACATAGTCTAGAAAGGAGGCCACATTTTTCTTTTTTGAACTCCAGTTGAGAAATGAAGCTGAATAGACACAATGAGGGCCACGAATGACACAATGAGGGCCACGAATGACACAATGAGGGCCACGAATGACACAATGAGGGCCACGAATGACACAATGAGGGCCACGAATGACACAATGAGGGCCACGAATGACACAATGAGGGCCACAAATGACACAATGAGGGCCACAAATGACAATTATCTGTCTGTGGACATAACTCCCTGGAGAAATGCTCATTGGAGAGCATTAATGCAAGTGCAACCTCACAGACTCCAGCAGATGGTTAGACATCAGCCAACCCATAACATGGCACCGAGCCTGGCACCAATCAGGGGCTGCAATCTCACCTGGGCCCTGGAGTCTAGGGGGCCCCAAACATCTCCTTGGCCTATAGAAAAGACTGACATGAGTTTCAGCGTTATGATGGGATTCATTTTCCTTGTTCTCAATGTCTTTTACTTTGAAGGCGTATGGGGTCGTCTTTTGGATGGAGAAGAGACAGCCAGGTGTGGGACACAAAAGACAGAAGAGAGAAGATTACATTTTAATTGCTTATTGACGTCAATTAAACAAGACTAAGAAAATGCAAATTTACATGCTACAAACATAATTCCATAAGGATAGGCTTGGCCAAATTCTAATCTATGTAGCCCCTCAGAGTCTATTGTACAAGTAGTCTTACAATTGAGACATAATGATTGAATGAGACAGTCTGAATACATTAAGACAGCTTGTGTGAAAAAGACGAGAGGGGAAAGGGACTCTGGAAGAGGGAGGGATGGAATGAATGTGAGAAGGAGGAGGGAGCAGAAGAGAATGCTCAATAGAGAAAGAGGGACATGAAACAAGTACAGCAGCTTAGACTGAAGGTAAGAAGGGAAATCTTTTATATTCTCATTACAGACAATGGAAAGCTCAGAAGCCACAAAGTATAGGGCTTGATGGCCACTAGAGAGTCAGGGATTCTTCCACACAGGTTGGTCTCCATGTCTATTGTGCCTGTATACAGGCTCCCAAGCACAAATCAAATTATCCAGGAGGAATATAGGGGCACACGTCTGCGTATCAGGCGAGGATCTGCTGGACAGAAATACAGACATGTTAGCACCATATCAAGAAGAGTGATATGTATATATGTATACATTAGTCCAGCATTTCTACAAAGTATTTAGACCTGTTCCTAGGGAATACATGTGACCTATACTTATCTGCTATAGCTGTACATTACAATGTGATGTAATGTTATGTTATTACACTGTATACTATACAATGTTTCAAAATATACTCATATATTGTATCCCTAATAGAATACATATTTATGTATGTATCATAGTACTTTGATAAGACACATTATACTATACATCTACATGTAGGAACTGTGGTATCACTTCAGGTAGTAATGCCCTATAGTATAAAGTCATCATTTACAGGGGCCATGCCTGCAGGTGGAGCTGGGGGTGTCAGTGCAGCACAGCACAGTTTGGTGCAAAGTCTGGTGATATCACAGGGTTTGATCTGCAGGAACATAGGGATATAGGTACAGATAGTGAGTCATGTGCGGAGGAAAACAGTAACACATCAGCTCTGCTACATACAATACATAATGTATGAGCATAGCTTATTGTGTGCAAAATCATTATCACAAAACATATTCTTTTCTACAACAGTAGTGAAGAGAAAGAGGTAGAGTGCATAGATAGATAGATAGATAGATAGATAGATAGATAGATAGATAGATAGATAGATAGATAGATAGATGTAGATACATACATATACAGATAGCTAGAGATAGATACATACATATATAGATAGATGTAGATAGATAAAAAGATAAATGATAGAATAGATACATACATAGATACATAGATAGCTAGATGTAGATACCTAGATAGTTCTGTATATACATAGCTAAATGTAGATACATAGATCCATATATACATACATAGATGTAGATAGATAGATAGATAGATAGAGATAGATAGATAGATAGATAGATAGATAGAGAGAGAGATAGATAGATAGATAGATAGATATATAGATAGATATAGATAGATAACATACATATTTAGATAGATGTATATAGATAAAAAGATAAATGATAGAATAGATACATAGATAGATACATAGATAGCTAGATGTAGATACCTAGATAGATCCATATATACATAGCTAAATGTAGATACATAGATCCATATATACATACATAGATGTAGATAGATAGATAGATAGATAGATAGATAGATAGATGTAGATATATTATGAGGAAAAAATGTTTGTTCCAGCATCGCAGCTTGCACCAGTTCACACTATATCTTGAGTGCTGTGCAGTTTTTTTCTATTTATGTCTAATATGTGGAGTTGCTGGCTCCGCAGCTGCACTTGTCACCCTCATTGCCCCCAGGTGGTCTGAGGTTGAGATGGTGTCCACCCACTTAGAAGTGGGATAGGGAGCAAAAGGAGTTCAGGGATGTCAGTGTAGAACTCATCAGATCTGGGGTCACCGTGGAGTGGTTGATGAGCAAGCAGACATTGGCCAATATATGTACCAAGAACCCCAGTAAATAAAAGGAAAAGAATATTGAGTTTTTTTTAAAAAAACGTATGTTTTTAAAAAAAGTTTCTCATATATAAATAGCTTATTAGCATGTGTACATTTTTGGTAGTAACTGAGTGCTGCAGTGATTTTTTTCTGATAGATAGATAGATAGATAGATAGATAGATAGATAGATAGATAGATAGCAGATATTTTTTTCTTAATGATAAGGTTTATTTAATTTTAATGTTCTTTTTCTGCCTTGGTTCTCCGCAGGGTGGTGAATGATTCGGAGCAATGTCTCAGGCATGGAATGGATCAGTGTCATCATCAGAACTGCCCCCCGGGGGAATCATTGTACCCGTGGTCTTTTCCTTGATCTTTGCTCTGGGCACAGTGGGCAATGGTCTAGTTTTGGTTGTGTTGCTAAGAAATGGCCAAACCAAGTACAACACCACAAACCTGTTTATCCTAAACCTGGGGGTGGCAGACCTATGCTTCATTCTACTATGCGTGCCATTTCAAGCGACCATCTACACCCTGGATGGATGGCTATTTGGGGCATTCCTTTGCAAAGCTGTGCACTTCTCCATATACCTGTCCATGTATGCCAGTAGCTTCACATTGGCTGCCGTCTCAGTTGACAGGTAAAGAAAATCATAATCTACATATTGCTGAGCAATGCTTTTTTTTAGCAGTACCATCTATTCTATTGCTCTACCCAAAAACCATTAACCTCCCCCCATCTGTCACACTGCCTCCATGCCCCTCTCTTCCACCTACATAGATCATCCTTGGTTATTATCCCTCCACTCGTGTCTACTTAGGATTGTCTAGCTTGCTTTTATAAACCATTCATATTAATTTAATTAATAATTCATTGATTTATAACTTGGTCCATTCTTGTGGACTAAACAAGTGCACACAATTTTTCAGCTCACTTATGCCCATATTCTTTATTCTTTCTTCTTCTTTTTTCCATCTCCTCTGCTTCTTCCCAGGGCTGATCTATTGCCATGAATACATTTAGTAATCAAGTACCTTTGTGCTCATTTGATTTCCGATGTATTCTGGTGTAAACTCAACCCCTCAATCACGTCTCATTGATTCCTTATATGTCAGGTCTATTCCTGTTCTCCATGTAGATCCATTGTCCATCGTAGTCAGTATTCAATATTTATGTGTCATAATGTTATTTTAGATTATATACAAGGAATGTGTGTTTGCACCACAACCAATATAACATACCGTAAAAAATAACATGCTCATATCCACGATATCATTAGTGATTTCATTTAATAACTGACCTTCAGTCGAAGTAATGGTGTTGATGCAGATTTAAAGGGATAGTCCAGTCCCTGAAATAAAAGCAAAAAACCCCCCAGAATGTTGTCATGTAATGAAATATATAACTCTCACCTCACCTATCTGTCTTACCTTCCTCCCGCTCATTTATTCTGTTTCAGTTCTGCTGAGGTCCCCTCCAATCTCTGTACTTCCTGTTTGGTCTGCATGGGCATGTGATTCCTGCAGCCAATCACTAGCTGAGTGTGATTGGTTGCAGAAGTCACATGTCCATCTGGACTAGACAGGAAGGACACAGCAGGTCTCTGTCCCTAGTACAGAGACCGGCAAGGGAACCAGGCAGGTTTACAATGGGATCTGGGAGATAACTACTACTTACTTTATGATGATACGGCATTTTGGGTGATTTAAATTTAGTAGCTGATCTACCCTTTTAAAGGTACAACTCAGCTGAAGGAAATGAAGGGGATTGATTTCAAGCTGCACAATCTCCTCCAGCTCCAGATAATAATCACAGATCCTTCCTCTTTTAAGGCCACTTTACACACACCAACTTATCTGTCCAACTTCTGACCAACTTACTGGTTGCAGTGAAATCATGGACACATTGCTCCATTTTGTGGCTGTGTACAAATAACAATGTGTCCATGATTTCACTGCAACCAGTAAGTTGTTCAGAAGTTGGACAGATAAGTTGGTGTGTGTAAAGTGGCCATTACTCATTTCCAGACTTTTTGTGAATTTGCTGCCGGTTACCAGTCTTACCCTGTCTGTTGTGGTTGTTTCAATCTGTATATTATGGATTACAGCCTCTGGCAATCATGCACATTGACATGCGCTGTGTCAGATAGGTGCTCGGGCCTACTAGGTCCTTTGCGCCTCATCATCTATTCCGAAAAAAGTTTTAGGGATTATGTTATTATCACTCTAAAGAGTAGATCGCTGCTATAGCTGATAATGGATTCTTATATTAGGATAACCCCTTAAATGGAATTTGTTGTCAGGTTTTTGCTATGTAATCTGAGGGCAGCATGCTGCAGGGGTTAGAAAGCAAAAATCAACTGTGGCGCCCTGCAGACTGGTCACCACAGTGACGCTGCACCTACCCCACAGATGTGGTGTCTCAAGTGAAAGGGGCACAAAACTAAGACACAGACTTGCACATAATGTGGCGCCCCTGCGGCTAGGCGTCACAGAGAGGTATTACAGTATGACAACAAAATGTGATATCCCTGTAAGTTGTCAGTTCAGGGTTAAACCTGTGGAGTCTGTACTTGCACACACTTAGGACTAAGCCACTAGAATAGGGGGGACCGGTAATTTAGTAGGTCCCAACAAGGGGTGGAGCCTAGGCGTAGATGCAGAAGAGAGTGACAGTTAGTTAGTTAGTGCTGGGAAGGCAGTCAGAGAGGACAGGCCTGACAGCACAGCCAACAGGAGGGAGCCCCATCTTCAAGTGGGGGCCCAGAACTGCAGGCAACGGGCCAGGACTGGTTGGAGCCAGCTGGTCGCGTTGAGGGAACACCGGCAATGCAGGAAGCCGAGGCAGATAGTAGTTCGGCTCTATCTGCAAACTGACGAGCTGCAGGCCCCTTAGAAACCGGGTTGCTGACAGCGCCACAAGGTACCTCTCCCCTCAGGACTACAAACAGATCCTAGACCACAGGAGTAAAGGCCCGAGTACCGGTGGCCGGTGAAGCAACTGGCCCCGCCTGAACCGATAAAGGAGTACCATGCCCAATTGTGAGAGATCAAGGGACTGGCGGGGAAGCTCTGCGAGGGTGGTAGAAGCTAGGAAGAGGAAAGGAAACCCTGAAAGACCAAGAACGCAAACATCTGGAGACTCCATAAGGGGGACCCTGAGCTGGCAACATCCACCCTGTAAACCAAACTGTACCGTGTTTCATTTTGAATCGGTACCTAGTAAAGTGGAGTTAAACTTGAACTGGTTTCCGTTATTCTTCCCTCCAGTGCCTGGAGGGCTCAGCATCACCAGCAGCTCAGCAGAGGGGTAAGATCTGCAGCACCAACACCAACCATTCCCACTACTGCCCTCCCTCACAATCTTCCTTCACCGCTGCCCTGAGGTAATAGCTCCACCTGTAGGGAGCTGGACTACTCTCTGCTGCACCCACCATCACCTCAGTGGCTGGCTTGCAGCGCCGGAGCTACAGGTGGCATCACGATCCCCTGTAAAGACTCCCTTCTCCCCCCACCATTTACCCAAATGATAACCAGGGCACGGAACCGGGTTCCCATCCACCCGTGACTCCCTATTCAAGTCTTTAGCCCCGGTGTCCGAGTACCCCTTCCCTGGCCACATCAATAACACCATCCCGAGTCCAGGCTGGGAGGTTTGGGCAGACCCTTTTTAGGGAGGGCCCCATCTCCTGGCTGTAGGAGGGATTAGCAGTAGGTTTGAAAAGGAGTCAGAGTAGGAGGGGAGAGAACTCTCTAGAGTGAGAGAGAGGAACGTCTGAGGAAGGCATCAGGAGTGGACGCAAAATTGAGAGTGTCTTGGAACTAGGGTCAGGGGACGTGCTGACACAGTCGCCGGACAAAGCCCGCATCCATTAGCCCGGGACCCTGCCCACAAAGGCATTGGGAAGGAGGGAGAGAAATCAGCACAGGGAAGAGCAACCAGGAAAGGCTATGAAAGGTATCTTGGCGGATTGGACATGATCATCGGAGAACTAACCTGGCTGCGCTTTGGAGGAGCACAGCACCCGGCTGGTGAACTTGACCGATCATTAAGTAAAGGTAACAAACTACAAGAACTGTCTTCACCTCCTTCTTCCTCGTCCCATGGCCTTCTTCATAACTATCACCCTAATAGACTGTCCATACCATCCCTGGGGCCTAGCGCCTCCTGTGGGGAACTTTATCACCCCGGCTCCACTACCATCTGGCCCAGCGGTCATATCGTGCAGCATCGGCCATCCCTGTCCGAGTACCACAAGTAGCATCACAAACTTTCCCCTGTAAATAATCCCCTTTCACTGCATGCCCAGGGCCACGAAGCCAGGTCACCACCACGGTGGCCTCCCAAGCACCGACCGGCCCAGTTACCGAGTACCCCCCGACCCTCGTGGGCATCGCACAACTATGACTCTCTTATCAGGTTGTGTGCTATTGTTTACATAAACTAAAAGTTTTTTTTACCTGGTGATTACCATTAATGGACTACTTTGTCACACGCAGGGCAGTCAGTCATGCCCCTCATATGATTGACAACGCACTGTCAATGTATAATCTCTGTAGAGAACCTGGTGTGGGCGGAAGCAGCTCTCCCAACTCTGCTATGTCTCTAAGGTTTCACATTGGTACTTTTGGAAAACCCTGTATGCCCACGGATTCCCACAACAGGCAAACTGGAAGCTGCAAGCAGCATCCATTTGCGTTCTTTTCATGGATCTGTAGAATCCGTAGTGACACACCCCCTAGGGCGCAGAAGATCTGCCGAGATCCGTATTGTCCGTGGCTTTCCGTGCCCATAGGCACGTGTTCTTATTTTTCATGTGGTACCACAGATCTGTGTGAATCCGATGCATCACGTTACTTTTCACAGAGACCAAAAGTGTATCAAGATGGAGTTTTGGTCTCCATGAAAACTATGTTTTGCCGCAAATCCACAAGGACCCGCGGCAAAACAGTGACACCAGGATGCCCACAGAAGTGTTTTCCATCCCCTTTGAAAGATGGGGCCAAAAACTGATCCGTGGGCATCCTGTTTGTGGCAGATCCAAAACGTGTCCCAGTGTGAAAGTAGCTCAAGAGTCAGAACGGCTGCAATCGGTAATCTAAGTGACACATTGTTGGATTCAGAATCTCACAAATGAAGTAGCATAATGCTGCTGACAGACTCCCTTTAAATACAATCCCTTTTTAAAATAGCTAGTTTCTACAAGTAAAACAAAAAATAATCACCACCTGCACTGTTCCAGTGATGCTGGTTCTTTTGGGGCAGGGTTGACTTTGTTATGTCCCTTGATCCCTGTAGCCAATCAACAGGGGCCTCAGACAAGCAAAAGTAGTGATAATGGCCTCTGATTGGCTGCAGGGCTCATGTGGCATTACAGTGTCCTGTGGTCCCATAAAAGATCCAACACTGACATCACTGGAATGGTGCTGGTGCAGGAGGTATGTGTTATTTTACAAGGGGGACTTTTTATTGTTAAAAAAAGGTTGTCCAATTGGGATAACCCCAATAAGCATATTTGCTATAAATGATGCTGCCAGTTTCAGCTGTGGGTAAATCGAACATGGATATTGGATTCCAATACAAAAGAACACTGAAATCTGCACGTTGTCATTTCTACAGACTAATGTGAAATAACGCACTACAGTGAGGGGCAATCACAGCTTTTTTACTAAGCCATTAGAACATTATAGACTGTTTTATGATCACAATCTACTGTATGCAAATCATGCGTGTCCCATATACACAGCTGTAAATTGCTTTTGTGGAAACCTCAGGAAATTTACAATTCCCCTTGCACTTGCCGCTCTACTTTTGCATAGCATTAATTATTGGGAATCTGTCACCAGGTCTTTACTATGAGCTACTACTGAGCATGATGTAGACCGATTTCAGAGATGTGTCACTCAGCAGCTTGCTGCGGTTTTGATAAAATCACTGTTTTATCTGATGCAGATCTACCGGTTCTCTGAATGCGGAGCTATATATAAACCTGCCAACACCACTGATTGGCAGCTTTCTGTGTACACTGTGCATAGCCAGAAATCTGCAAATCAGTGGAGGGGGCATGGTTATACAGAGTATGTCATGAGACAACTAGTCCTCTAGTGATCAGTGTTTTATCAGCAGCAGATTATCATTAGATGACTATTTTTTGAAACTACAAAAAGCAGCCCAGTAAGTGCAGCAACACCTCTGGAATCAGGGTCTCTGCCTCTACATCATGCTGCTCTCAGATTAAATAGCAAATGCCTGATGAAAGGCTGTTTTTGAGTCTCTTCACTGCACGTTGGAACACATATATATTTGTACATGTCTGTCATTTACTCTAAATGAAAAAAAAGTGTACTGAGCAATATATAGTTTTTTTTGCACCCAGTTTTCAGTTCAGTTGAGGTAAAGGTATACCAGCATATATCATCCGAATATCAGCCAAAGAGACACTGCTGCTAAACCTTTTGGCTAATGATGGCCTATGGATACAGTAGATGAATGTGACACGCCCACTCCAGGGCCAGAGGTACTCGGTGACCGGGCAGCTGTTGTTCTTCACTTCTCGATTGTTTTCATGGACACAGATGAGGACCGAGTCCCGGTCCCGTGACCCCGGCGGTGTCATTTTAATAAACAGGGGTAGATGACGGGGGATGACGTAACCTGCAGTAAACGGCCAGGGCGGCCGCCGCTGATCAGAACCTCTGGGGACGATGGCCGGCAGCTTGGATTGTTCCGCTCCCTGCAGGTGGAACGCGGTTCCCAGGGCAGTAAGATGGAGGAGTCAGTTTGTACCTTTGCAGATGTTCATTATGTCGTCAGCACCCGGTGTCTCATGCGGCCTCACAGTCTCACACACCACAGCTTGAGTTCTGTTATGTTTACATAGTTGTTTCAACATGGCCGCCGAGTACTTCCCTTGCCAAGCTCCAGTGCAGCATTGTCTCCAGAACCGGGTCAGTGCTGTCAAGCCTCAGTTGGTGTCTCTTCCTCTCTCACTAGGTGTTTCTGTCTCTGGTGGTTTCCCTATGCTATAAGCTCGTCTCGCCGCTCCTCACTTAGTGCCTCGGGCACTGCTCTCTAGTTCGGCTGCCTTCTCCAAGTTGTGTCGGGTGTTCGGCCACAGCTCCCGTTAGAAGCTTGGGGCATCCAGTTCAACAGTTCGGACATGAAGCATCCGCACCATATTCAGGGCCAGGTCCCTGTGTCGTCCACCAGCCCGTCTGTCTCGCCAGATACGGTCATACGGGGAACAATGCCTCATTCCGTACCCCAAGGGCTCCCTTCTTCCTCTACACCTCTCGGTCTTTCCCTCCCGGGGCGAGCATGGTCGTGCTCCAGCCCACGGGAGTCAGCACCACACCGCCCCTGCACTACCGACTTCCACTCCTCTCTAATGGTCTTTCTCCTCCTTCTCCTTTCTACTGACTGACTCCACACTTCCTGCACTTCACATTTCCCTCCCGGCTACACTTGGGTCCTCCCACCGTCCCAGGGTCCTAAGTGTGGTGTGTGTGTGTGAAGCTCAACTGCACTATCCCAGCACCTGGAGAGCAGAGGCACTACTGTACCTCTAATGGAGGAGTGCAGTACCTCTGGTGGCAGCCTACCCAGTGTGGCGCCACAAATGCAGCATATCGGGACAATTTCTTCACTTATTGTAATGCTGATGAACAGTTCGAACCTTGCTTTACAGGATAACACTCATTCATATAGGGCATATATAATTTTCCAGAATTCATACATTCTAGCTAGAATAAATCGTTTTTGTTCTGAGATAATAAAAATTAAACCTTAAAAGGTAAAGAAACATCTTTAAGCAGAAGATTTATATCTTACAATGAGCCAAATTTATCATAGACTGTGTGACACCTTGATTTTCTGACGCACTAACAGCAATTGATGATTGGGATATTGGATGCTGCAGGGGGATGATGGATGCTGCAGAGGGATGATAGAGATATTGGGTGCTGTAGGAGGAGGATGGGTCCTGCAGGGAGATGATAGAGATATTGGGTGCTGCAGGAGGATGATGGATGCTGCAGGGGGATGATAGAGATATTGGGTGCTGCAGGAGGATGATAGGTGCTGCAGGGAGATGATGGAGATATTGAGTGCTGCAGGGGGATGATGGGTGCGGCAGGGGGATGATAGGGATATTGGGTGCTGCAGGAGGATGATGGATGCTGCAGGGAGATGATGGAGATATTGGGTGCTGCAGGAGGATGATGGGTTCTGCAGAGGGATGTTAGAGATATTGGGTGCTGTAGGAGGAGGATGGGTCCTGCAGGGAGATGATAGAGATATTGGGTGCTGCAGGAGGATGATGGATGCTGCAGGGGGATCATAGAGATATTGGGTGCTGCAGGGGATGATGGAGATATTGAGTGCTGTAGGGGGATGATGGGTGCTGCAGGGAGATGATGCAGATATTGGGTGTTGCAGGGGGATGATGGAGATATTGAGTGCTGCAGGGAGATGATGGGTGCTGCAGGGAGATGATGCAGATATTGGGTGCTGCAGGGGGATGATGGAGATATTGAGTGCTGCAGGGAGATGATGGGTGCTGCAGGGAGATGATGCAGATATTGGGTGCTGCAGGGGGATGATGGAGATATTGAGTGCTGCAGGGAGATGATGGGTGCTGCAGGGAGATGATGCAGATATTGGGTGCTGCAGGGGGATGATGGAGATATTGAGTGCTGCAGGGAGATGATGGGTGCTGCAGGGAGATGATGCAGATATTGGGTGCTGCAGGGGGATGATGGAGATATTGAGTGCTGCAGGGAGATGATGGGTGCTGCAGGGAGATGATGGAGATATTGGGTGCTGCAGGGGGATGTTAGGTGCTGCAGGGAGAAGATGGAGATATTGAGTGCTGCAGGGAGATGATGGGTGCTGCAGGGAGATGATGGAGATATTGAGTGCTGCAGGGGATGATGGGTGCTGCAGGGAGATGATGGAGATATTGGGTGCTGCAGGGGGATGTTAGGTGCTGCAGGGAGATGATGGAGATATTGGGTCCTGCAGGGGGATGATAAGTGCTGCAGGGGGACGATGGAGATATTGGGTGCTGCAGGGGGATGATGGAGATATTGGGTTCTACAGGTTGATGATGTGTGGTGCAGGGGAATGATCAAGATATTGGATGCTGCAGGAGGATGATTGTGATATTGGATGCTGCAGGTGGCTAATGGGGATATTGATGCTGCCGAGGGGATGATGGGGACATTGAGTGCTGCAGGAGGATAATGGGGATATTGGGTGCTGCAGGGGGGTGATGGGGACATTGGGTGCTGCAGGAGGATAATGGGGATATTGGGTGCTGCAGGGGGGTGATGGTTATGCTGGCTTTTGATGACAACTACTGTACAGTATATAATAAATGTTTATTTTTTTGTTAAACAATAAATGTGAATTCTTCTTCACGGAAAAATAAGATATCCTCTGAAAGTAAGACCTGCCACATTTTTTGGTAGCAAAAACTAATATAAGACACGGTCTTATTTTCAGGGAAACAGGGTATGTCAGAACAAGAGAATATGTATTTCTACTTGTTTGGACAAAAAGTGATGGCTGCAGCCAATCATATGCTGATGATTACCTGCAGAGGTCACGTGATGCCTTCTGGATATTAATGTGTGTAGCACTATTATTGGGTAACTCATACTATAGTTTTTAATATGATGATCAGCACTGATCAGGAATGTGTGTAAAGGTTTAATATATTTCTTACACTTGTAAACCATTTTTGTTTTCGTCCCTGTAGAATGTGCACACCTTCTTCCATTATTAGAAATTAAAATGCATTGGTGTAAGGGTATGTGCACATGTTTTTGTGTGTTTTTGATGTGTTTTCCCATTTATTAGAAATCTGCATCATAATACAACCCCTGGCAAAAATTATGGAATCACCTGGCTCGGAGGATGTCCATACAGTTGTTTAATGTTGTAGAAAAAAGCAGATCTCAGACATGGCACAAAACTAAAGTCATTTCAAATGGCAACTCTCTGCCTTGAAGGAACACTAAAAGAAATCAAGATAAAAAATGTGGTAGTCAGTAATGGTTACTTTTGTAGACCAAGCAGAGGTACAAATTATGGAATCACTCAATTCTGAGGAAAAAATTATGGAATCACTCAATTCTGAGGAAAAAATTATGGAATCATGACAAACAAACAAACAAGACAGCACTCAAATACATTACTAGTATTTTGTTGCACCACCTCTGGCTTTTATAACAGCTTGCAGTCTCTGAGGCATGGACTTAATGAGTGACAAACAGTACTCATCACCAATCTGGCTCCAACTTTCTCTGATTCCTGTTGCCACTCAGCTTTGCAGGTTGGAGCCTTGTCATGGACCATTTTCTTCAACTTCCAACAAAGATTTTCAATTGGATTGAGATCCAGACTATTTGCAGGCCATGACATTGACCTTATGTGTCTTCTTTCAAGGAATATTTTCACAGTTTTCGCTCTATGGCAGGATGCATTATCATCTTGATAAATGATTTCATCAACCCCAAATATCCTTTCAATTGATGGGATAAGAAAAGTGTCCAAAATATCAATGGAAACTTGGGCATTTATTGAGGATGTAATTACAGCCATCTCCCCAGTGCCTTTACCTGACATGCAGCTCCATATCATCAATGACTGGAAATTTGCATGTTCTCTTCAGGCAGTCATCTTTATAAATCTCATTGGAACGACACCAAACAAAAGTTCCAGCATCATCACCTTGCCCAATGCAGATTCGCGATTCATCACTGAATATGTGTTACGTATTGACTGCCTTGTAGTATGGATGTGCTGCTGCTGTAGATTTAAATAAAGCCTTTTTTTCCTGCTCAGTGTGAGTAGATGGGGCTAATGAGCAGAGCATGTAGTAGCAGGTGTGTGTGTGCATGTTTAGGTGTGCTGAGGGGCGTGTCTGGGCTGGTTGCTCCCCACCCCTCGGCCTTAAATGGATCAGCTCTCATACACCTGTTGTCGCTGATTCAGTTCACTTCTGGACTGTGACCTGTCGTGAGCAGAAGCTGATACTGAGCTGCTGTAACATTCTCCATTGGAAGTTGCTGAGTTCCTTGTCCGTGGGTGGAGGTAGGGGCTTCTGCCTAGGGCTTCTTAAGATCAGGGATTTAGGTCGGTGGCTCGAACCTCCTCACCTTCAGAGGTACCTTCAAGATCAGGGTGAGCCAGGGACCCTAGTATCAGGGCCAGAGTAGGCTCCCCTGACCCCCTACATCCCGCTCCTTGCTACCCTGGCCTCCACAATGTGTCAATATGACTTTCATCCAGTCATCCACAGACCACGATTGCTTTTCCTTAGCTCATTGTAACCTTGTTTTTTCTGTTTAGGTGTTAATGTTGGCTTTTGTTTAGCTTTTCCGTATGTAAATCCCATTTCCTTTAGGCGGTTTCTTACAGTTCTTTCAGAACCAGATTTTGGGAGAAAATCATATATCTGTACTGGCAAAGGGATTGGGTTTCTCGCCTACCAAAAGATTTGACCTATTCAAAACTCTCCTGCATGTTAATAAACTTGCAAGGAATATTACCGTGAAATGCCATTTTCTTAATGAAAATGAGAATACAGGTGATGATGTGGAAGAAGTTACAGAGATTTCTAATCAAAACCGTGACATCAATACAGTAATTCTCAATTTTAAAGAACTACAGAGAATTATGATCCTCAGACAATTAGGTTCGGATTCTGTGGCAGCAACACAGCAAGATAAAAGGAATAAATTCCAGATGAAAAATAATGTCTATTACCCCCTGCAATCAAGACTAGCAATATTGGATCAGTCCCAAGATGTGATGGAGGAGGAACTAACTAGATTGAACCAATGCCCCAGAAAAGCGGCCAAAGGAAACATCACCAAAAGTGAGAGAACTGCTCTAAAAGAAATCAGAGCTAACAAAAACTTGGTGGTGCGGAAGGCAGACAAAGGTGGGGCTATTGTTATACTAGATGCAGGACTATATTGTCAAAGCAATATGCAGATGTTAAATAATCGGGAAATTTATGGCCCTTTGGGGGGGGATCCAACCTTGAAGTTTCATGAAAGATCTATTAATGTTAATAAAGGAGGGTCTGGAGATGGCAGTACGCACCCAAAAAATGTTTGACTATTTGTATATTGAAACACCAGTAATTCCCATCTTCCATTCTCTCCCAAAGATACACAAGGCTGGATTTCCTCCTAAATTCAGGCCTATTGTGTCTGGCATAGGCTCTTTGAATGAAAAGCTTGAAGCATGGGTGGATTACATGTTGCAACCCCTAATAAGAGCCATACCGGGATACATAAGAGACACTAAGGCAGTGCTGCAATCTTTTGATGATTTTGTCTGGAGTGAAAATATGGGATGGCTAACGGCAGATGTAATAGCTCTATACCCTTCTATATGTTTTGAAACAGCCATTCCAGCACTGAAACATTAACTGGAGAAGTATAGTGGGTATGATGTAAATACAAGGGATTTTCTGATTGATGCAGTTAAATTTATTTAGAATCGTAATTACTTCTCATTTGATGGCCATTTTTTCATTGAAAAACAGGGTGTTAGTATGGGGGGGAAATTTTCCCCTTTGCTAGCAAACCTGACTATTGCATACTGGGAAAAACTCATTATTTTCACCAACAACAATCCATTCTTGTCAAAATTGATGTGGTATGGTAGATACATCGACGACCTCCTGCTGGTGTGGGGGATGATGAAAGGGAGGCTGAACAATTTGGTGAGTTTTTGAACAACAACAATTTTAACTTTAAATTTACTTTTAAGTATAATAGAAACGAGATCACCTTCCTTGACATCACCCTCCAAGCCAGTAGGGGGTCGCTAAAGGTGTCGGTTACACCATGTAGAAAGGATACAGACACAAATACAGTATTAAAGTTTAACTCGTGTCTTCCATACCACGTGACCCACAATATACCTACTGGTGAATTGATGCATATGGAAAGAAATCATTCAGAGGAGAGTGAGGTGGAAAAAGAACTTGACAAAAAATGTGAGATTTTGGAGAAAAGGGTTTATTCTAATAAACTTCTCAAACTAGCAAAAGAAAAAGTGATTAAAATGGATAGGAAAATTTTGTTAGAGGAAAACAATGATAGAACTGAAAAACAAAGGAGAAGAAAGAGCTGTGTTAATTTTACTACAAAGTATCGTGAAGATTTCAACAAAGTTGTTGGAATCATTAAAACCTATACATCAATTTTACACCAAGACAAATTAGTAAAAACAGTTCTAGAAAAAAATGTGATCCAATTCACAGCTAAAAAGGCCCAGCAATTGGTTCAATGGTCTCACCTAGCCATTTTTTGATGGAGAAAGAGAGAGAAGAAAAACATTGGTTAAAGACGACTGTTTTTTCAAAAGTGGGCAGAATGTTTGCATCAGTTGTAACCATGCAGTAAAATGTAAGGAATTCACGTCCACTAGTACAGGGAGATCGTTCCCTATAAAAGACTTCATAAAATGCAACACTGCTGGCCTAGTATATTTGATAGAATGCACGTTGTGCCAATTAGGATATATAGGATGCACCTCAGACCCTCTCAAGAGGAAATCAGGACACATATGTCAGATGCTACAGGAGAACTTAAAAACAAATGTGTCCACTGTCTCTAGGCACTTTTCAATAAAACATGGAGGGGATGCATCACCACTCCAATTCTGCGGTATAGAAAAAATCAAAAGATCTTTCAGAGGCGGAAATTTCAGAAGGAAACTTTTGAACAGAGAAACTTTCTGGATGTTCAAATTAAATACAAGACATCAACAGGAATGAATATCAGAAGGGATCTGATTCTGTATTATGACTGTATAAGGCTGGGGGCACATTGGTGTGGTCGGGGTTGTCGTGCGGGCTCCGCCTTGGAGCAGGATTCGTGTTGCTGCGGTGTAGCGTTGTGTGGTACCGCAGTGGAGTAGTGTGGGTGGCGGGGCACATGCGGGCGCTGGTGTGGGAGTGCCGGGGTTTGGGGTCTTGGGTGGTTTTGTGGTGGATGGTTTGGCACTGCAGGCTGTGTTGGACTGTCTGCTGCAGGGTGGCATGGGATTTCGGGCTCTGGTGCTTTTATGCTTGCGTTTGCGTGCCCTTCAGGTCCAGTTGCATGTATTGCTCTGTGGAAGCATTGACGCAGCGTTGCGCTGCGGTGGTGCTGGGTTGGTGTTGCTGGGGTCCTGCTCTGTGGCGGGGTCGAGGTGGTGGCTCCGGCAGCACTACTATGGCACTAGCTTAAATACCATGAAATATTGTTACATTATCTTTAATGTAAATTCCCCTTATAAGAGAAAGGATAACAACAGCTAACCTGTAGGCCAGGCTCCGTATATGAAAAGTCCATGCATCAGGTGCCATATTTTTGAAAGTTACCTTTGATAGAAAATCGGGTCAGAAGTGCAGTAAATTTAGGATATTAATACTGTCCCCTGGGGATGGGGAAAAGAATGATGGGAGAGATGAGATTCACTCAGGAGATGTAACAAATGGGAATCATTAATGCAGAGTGGATCCAAATAGGAATAGATCTATGGTGAGAAAGGGACATAGCTAGATAGTTTGCCAAGAGGGTTAATATGGAAAATAATGAGTTATAGAGGTTCTTATAGGAGACAACCCGTGTTTCCCCGAAAGTAGGGCGCCCCCGAAAGTAAGGCATGCTTGTGGCGGTGCCCTACTTGCTAGTATAAGACACCCCCCGATTATAAGGCGTACCTGCCTGAGGACTGTGGTGGTCCCCTGCTCTCTGGTGGTCTCCCGCTCTCCGGTCGCCCCCCTCTGCTCTCTGGTGGCCCCCCACTCTCCAGCGGCCCCCGCTCTCCTGATTCCCGCTGTAGCTACCAAACTCCGCCCAGGTCAGGAGCCCTGCGCCAATTACAGCGCAGGAACCATGACCCAATCACAGCCCAGGAACCGCAAGCCAATCCGCGGCCAGCTGACATCGTGCATGGCCTCTGATTGGCTAGCGGTTCCTGGGCTGTGATTGGCTCATGGTTCCTGCTCTGTAATTGGCGCAGGGCTCCTGACCTGGGCAGACTTTGGCAGCTACAGTGGGAAGAAGGAGAGCGGGGGGAAGCCGGAGAGCAGGGGAGGGGCCACCAGAGAGTGGAGGGGGCCACCGGAGAGCAGAGGGGGCCTCCGGAGAGGGGAGGGGGCCACCGGAGAGCGGAGGCCAGCTGGAGGATGGGGGACCACCGGAGAGCGGAGGCTAGCGGGGAGAGCGCGGACACCGGAGAGCGGGGGCCACCGGAGACTGGTAAAAAACGGTTTGTGTGTATGGGTATGTGTGTGTGTGTATGGGTATGTATGGGTGTGTGGGGTGTGTGGTGTGTATGTGTGTGTGTATGGGTGTGTGGTGTATGTGTGTGTATGGGAGGCTGCAGTGGGATGTAGGGTATATAGAACACCCCCCGAAAGTAAGACATGGCGGACTTTTTGGAGCAAAAAAAAATATAAGACAGTGTCTTACTTTCGGGGAAACACGGTAATAAGAATAACTGTCAACAATAATATATATAGTTGTATTATTATTCGTATAATTAATATGTGTTTTTCATTGCAGAAACATCGGTTCCCATAGTCCATTTTCCATATGGTAACTTAGAAGCAGATTTTCAGATGAAGTACACTGTTCCATACTTGTAGTTTCTCACTGTGGATTTATAGTTGGATTTCTATATGAACAAGAGAATTTTCAATGTTTAAGTAAGATTTGTACAAATTGTGCAGGTGATACTTGGTTTTGATACATTTATGTATGAAGCACTTTATCAACACAACTATAAATACTCACTGATTCTCACATGATTAAGTATTTTTATTCCTTATTTCTTGGCTGAATTTAATGAAGGAAAGAGAAAAAAGGAAAAAAAAAATTCTGACATAAAAAATTCTCATAACACTATCACAGACTAATTTATAGTCAGTTCTCACAAAGGAGATATTTAAATGATAATAACATGGAAGTTGAAGCCAACTGTCATCTGCTAATGTGGTTATATAAAACAAGAAATATAATTGGACATTTTCATGAACTGAGTTTTTGAGAATTCTTCTGAAACATCTAAAATGGATTCCTTCTCTATGTGTTATACTCTCCGGGTTTTTTTCAATTGATATCATTATTTTGTACAAGTATACCTCATATGGAATATGGCTCCCTGCCAAGGGAAGGAAGGATCCTGTATGACCTGCATCAGCTGTCTTTATTTAATGATGATCTGGCAGGTTTTCCTGAAGGATTATTTAAACTTACTACTTCTGCCTTGAAGTCAGATCATGAGTAAGGCTGGCTTCACACCACAGTGTGATCCGGTCCGGGGCTGTCCAGTGTAAACCAGACAGCCACGGACCGGTTTTTGGCCCCATAGTAGCCTATAAGGCCGGATGGAGCCGGATGGCAGCTCTCTGCCATCCGGTTTCATCTCTGTGGTGGAATCCGGGAAAATTCGGATTATTCTCTCCGGACATAAAAATGATGCTTGCAACATTTTTGTGTCCGGGGAGAATAATCTCCCCAATTTGCTGAATCCCGGATTCGCCCGGATTCTCCCGAATCCTCCCGGATCCGGGGCAATCCGGCACTCCCTAACATGGGAGCCTGTGGGGCCGGATTGCCCCGGTCCGGGAGGATCCGGGAACCAGACACTGGCGGCTGCACGCCGCTGTTATTTCAGGACCGTGGCTAGCTCCCTGCCTGTTTTTACCTGAATACCAATAAATGGAAATTTTATAAAGAACTCAAGGTGCAATTTTCCTCAACTCGCTGTACAATTCTTAGAAGTGATTTCTTACAGTTCAGTCACAGATATTGACTCCAGTTTCCTCCCATTCATTCCTCATTTGTTTTGTTGTGAATATCCTGTTTTGGAGACATCTTGCTTTAAGTTTCCGGTGTTGATGCTTTGATGTCTTCCTTGGTCTACCAGTATGTTTTCCTTTAACAACCTTCCCATGTTGTTTGTATTTGGACCAGATTTTAGACACAGCTGACTGTGAATAACCAACATCTTTTGCAACATTGAGTGTTGATTTACCCTCTTTTAAGAGTTTGATAATCCTCTCCCTTGTTTCAATTGACATCTCTCGTGTTGGAGCCATGATTCATGTCAGTCCACTTGGTGCAACAGTTCTCCAAGGTGTGATCACTCCTTTTTAGAAGCAGACTATAATTTTTTCCTCAGAATTGGGTGATTCCATAATTTTTCCCTCTGCTTGGTCTGAAAAAAATTACCCTTACTGACTTCCACATTTTTTATCTTGATTTCTTTTAGTGTTTCTTCAAGGCAGAGAGTTGCCATTTGAAATTACTTTAGTTTTGTGCCATGTCAGTGATCTGCTTTTTTTCTACAGCATTAAATGTCGAGCCCCAGGCTTTGGGGTACTCGGGTATCAGGCTCCAGGGGTAGCGTCTGCTGTGTCACGGGGAGTGGTGGCCGCGCCTGATCCCGTGTCCTGGGTGACACTTCAAAAAGGGATTTTATGTACAGGGGACTATATACAGTTTGTTGTTGTGACGCTACCTGTAGTTTCTGGTGATTTGGTGAGGTGGATGGGATCGCAGCTATAATGGTAAAGTCCTCCACAGGTAGTACTGGACCTCCGGGGCAGCGTTCCTGTAAGAAAACAAGTTAATGCAAAGAAATCAGGCTGAGTCCACAGTCACTGTTCCTCCGGGTACTTTACTGGCATTTGTATTAGTTGCATACAAAAGTTACAGTGCAGTATTCCTAATGGTGTGAGGACAGGTAGCTAAACGGGTGGCTGCAGGCAGATCTTAGGTGATATGGTGGACCCTAGTGTGTGCCTTCATGCTCTACCCTCATCTGTTTCTTTCCTGCTTCCCAGTGGTGGTGAAGTCTGGTTCCTTAAAGCCAACCTGACCTCCTTCTTTCTCTCTCCTTTGCTCCCGTCGGATAACCTTCTGCTGGCTGACGGCTGAACCATCAAGCGGTGCCTGGTACCCTCTTTCGGTCGCTCAGGTGCCCGGGAGAAGTGTAGACTCCACGGGTCTCCGGATTTTCTGTGGTCCTAAAGTATCCCACAGGTGCGGGCTCTGGTGCCCGGTAAGCTTTCGGGGTTGAACCTCCTCAAGTTCTTTCTTCCTTCTGGCTGTCTGCTCCTGGGATCTTTCCTTAGCTCCTAGTCCCTCAGCCGAGGGACCCTAGCTCCACTCGCTTGGAGGCAAAGGCCAAAGATCCAAAAGGCCTCCGGCCAAAGACCTCCTTGTTCCCCCTGGAACTGGTTTTATTCCTCCCCAGGTAACCTCCCACCATGTAATCTAGTGTGGGAGTGCTTGTTAATGGGTACCACCCACCATCCTATGATCCACCTGCAGCTGGAGTATCTGCACCTCTTTTACGGGTGCAGTACCCCTCTGTGACGGCTGCTTGGCGGGGCGCCACATAAAAAACTGATTGGACATCCTCCAGGCCAGGTGATTCCATAATATTTGTCAGGGGTTGTAATTGACATGCTGCAGGATTAAGGCTAGGGTCACATCTGCGGCATGAATTTCAAATCCTGATCCGGTTTTGAGCTTTGAGTAGATAGATAGATAGATAGATAGATAGATAGATGTAGATACATACATATACAGATAGATATAGATAGATACATACATATTTAGCACTCAACAAAATCCTCTGTATGCCTTTATTGGCCTTCAGATGAAAAAATGGTGACGTTTCGGTCAATTCATGACCTTCTTCCAGCAGGCACACACTGCATATGCTGGACTTTTTATACATCTACATCCTTTCATTATAATTATTCAACTAAAGTGCTTAAAATTTCATATATGGTCGGTATCTTGGTAGCTGATCCCTACCTAAGGCTGATTTAGCACCAAAGTTTTGCCTTTTGAAAAGCTGCTCTATTTTTTCTTTTATAGATAGATAGATAGATAGATAGATAGATAGATAGATAGATAGATAGATAGATAGATAGATCTTACAAGTCTTCTGCTGCTTGCCTCCAGTGCCGCTCATTAAACTTCATGAATATTCACTGCACTGAATTTCAATGACCAATCACAGTGACAGCATCTGTGATTGGCTGTTGCACTTAGACGACTCCCACACAATCTCTACTGATGTCTGTGCTTGGTTCCCATATACAGTAGTGTATGGCAACCAATCTGCCATAATACTGTGTGTAAAATAAATAAATAATGGGGAGAAAAATGCGTAGTGGTCCCCCCATATTTTTCATTCAAGCACAGATAAAGAGGATAGCTATGTACTTTATATTGGCTGAGTATCAAATACAGCGCCTCATGCGGGTTTTTAAAATTATTTAAATAAATCATTTTAAAACATGGTGGCATGGGGTCCTCTCCAATTTTATACCCAAGCAAGATAAAGTGCCTGGCTGGGAATTGTTATTCTCACCTTGGTGAGGCACATAGCTATTGACCTCGCCTAGGGTAGGAATGGCAACCCACAGCCGCCCCAAAATTTGGCATATTAATTAGAAGCGCCAAATCCTGGCGCTTTACCTGGCTATTCCTGATGCCCTGGTCCAGTGGCATCATTGTGATAGAATGGTTAATGACAGCAGAGTATTGATATTTGTCATTAAACCTAAATTGGTAATGTTCAGGTAAAAACAGGTTTCTTAACACGTAAAAACACACAGGTCAGTTTATCATGTCTTGAGGCAACTATGATACCCGCACATTACTAATACAGTAAGTAAATAGTTAAAAAAAAACATACAGAGAAAAATCCTTTATTTGAAATTAAACACACCAACAGCCCTCATTTACCTATATATTAAACCCAAACATACCCTACTACAATAATCCACAATCATGTCCCTTGGGGCATCTCAGCCATCCTATCAGCGCGACCTCCAAGCTCACAATGAGTGCTTGCAGAGCTGGGGTCATTCCAGCAGTGCAGTGAGTGAGGTCACCTGAGAACACAGCTGATGTGGTTACCATGGTAACTCAGCTGTGTCCTCAGGAGACGTCACTCACTGCACCACTGGCACGGCCACAGCTCTTCGTGCATGCATTATGTGCTCAGAGGTAGCGCTGACAGGACGCTTCTTCTTCAGCACGACCTCTGATGCAGCAGAGCTGAGTGTGCCTTGCTGGACATGGCGGTGGATTATCATTGCAGGGTATGTTCAGGGTTAATAAATGGTAAAATGAGGGTTATCTGTGTTTTATTCCTAATAATGGATTTTTCTCCACGTGAAATTTTTTTCTGACAAATCCATAAAACAATGTAAATAAAAGGGACTGCATCTTTATTAACCCCTGGACCATGGGCGAGGGGTTAATAAAGATGCAGTCCCTTTTTTATGATTGTTTTATTGATTTTTCAGAAAAAAAATTACATGGGCTTCGCCGTATTTCTGGAACCAGCCGGATCCAGCAGGCAGCGACGGGCTGCCCCCAACCCCCAGGTGCCTATTTGTACCTGGCCGGACACAAGAATATAGGGGAGCCCTTTTTTTTTATTATTTCATGAATTTCATGAAATAATTAAATAAAAAATGCGTGGGGCTCCGCGCAATTTCTATGTCTACCCAGGTACAGCCAAGCAGCTGGGGGCTGGAATCCGCAGCGCAGGGATGCCCAAGCGTTCATTGAAGCGCCATCCTCTGGCGCTGAACCCCGCTCTTCCAGCGGTCCTGGTGGCGGTGGCACGCTGGGTAATAAAGAGGTTAGGGCCAGCTTTGTATTATCAGCTGGCCCTAAGCCCGAAATTTATGGCGGTCACGCCAATATTAGACATGACCGCCATGAATTTCTATTAAATTGTTTTAAAAATAACACAGAGAAAATTGCCAAAACCGCACTTGCCGCACCTGCCGCAAGTCCGCCTATACCTTGTATGGCGTTTACCGCAACCGCGCCGCAACCGTGCCGCAAGTGCAGCTGGTATGCGGTAATCGCGCCAGGTGCGTTTTTTTCACCGCATCTGCAGCAATTTGAAAAAAACGCTGATGTGAAAGGGCCCTTACAGGTGCGGTTGGATGGAAGATCCGCATGCTCCTGTTAACCCTTTAGATCGGGCTGTCAAACTCTGAGATAACATACGAGAGCAGGGGTTACACTGTTCCTCACCGCCATCGGTGACAAGGTGACGTGATCACGGGGTGTCAATGTGTTGGCATGACAACAAGGGGTCAAATGATGACCCCTGTCATTGTTATGACTCACTTCCTGTTAGCGCTTCCTGAGTGGCGGCGTAAACAGAGGATGATCATTTTTTAGTACAAAGTCGTGTATCAGCAGAGCTTTGTACTGCCGTATCAATCAGACTGTGCAGTGTTGAGGCACCCCACGGGGGCATGGAAATTAAAGTAAAAGTTTTAAAAAATATAAAAAAAAAACTTCAAATCACCCCTGTTTTGCCCCATTGGAAATAAAACAATATAAAAAATACACATATTTGATATGGTATCGGCACATTTACAAATAGCGGATCAATCAAAATATAACATAAATTATTCTGATCAGTAAACTATGTAACAGAAAAAAAGCAAAACATCAAAATTACGTTGTTTTTTGGTCACAGCAACATCACAATAAAATGTAATAACGGGCGATCAAAACAACATATCTACCCACAAATAGTATAATTAGAAACGTCAGCTCTAGATGCAAAAAATAAGCCATCACACAGCCCCAGATCCCAATAAATGAGAACGCTGCAGGTCGCAGAACATGGCGCCAAAAGCGGAAAACCTTTGATTTTTTTATCACTTAGATAAAAGTATAAGTGTACATATTAGGTATCATTGAATTTGTAGTGACCTGAAGCATCGTACTGACATGTCAGGTTTGCCATATAATGAACACAGTAAATAAAACTCCCAAAAAACATTTGTGAAGTTGCACTTTCTTTTTTGCAATTTCACCACAATTGGAATTTTTTCCCAGTTTTCCAGTACACTATATGGTAGAATTAATGATGTCATCCAAAAATACAACACGTCCCGCAAAAAAACAAGCCCTCATGATGGAAAAATAAAAGTGTTCAAGCTCTTGGAAGAAGGGGAGGGAAAAATAACTACCGAAAAACAGAAAATTACCCGGAGGTGAAGGGGTTAAACAAAAAAAACCCTATGCATGTTTGGTATTGTCGTAATTGTACTGACCTAGGGAATCCTATTGTTAAGTCAAATGTTACTGTATAGTGAACATGGTAACCAAAATATCCAAACTACAATTGCAAAAATGCCCTTTTTTCTTATTTTGCAGCAATTGGAATTTTTTTCCCGCTTTCCATTAAATCACATGATAAAATGAATGATGTCATTCAAAAGCACAACTTAATCGGCAAATAACAAGGCCTCACAAGGCTATGTCAATGGAAAAAAAAGTTAAAGCTCTTGGAAGAAGGGGCGGAAAAAAACAAAATCGACCCATCAGGAAGTGAAAAAGGGGTTATATATATAACAGATGTATAAAACATGTACCGTAAGTAAAAAGAGTGTCCACCAGGTATAGAGGAGAGAGACCCTGCATAGGCTCACAATCAATAGGGTATTGGGGAAGGTGACAGTAGGTCGAGGGGGTTCCGGTGGTAGTTTGGTGGCAGGCAGCGGGTTTATCAGTGGCTATACACATTATGGAAATGGAGCTGCACTCATAGCCCACCATTACTATGTTATAAAATAGGAAATATTATGATGTAGGTGAGAAAATGAGACTATAGTAGCAGATCGTTCTGGACAGTTCTGGACCCTTATCCACCATGCTGGAATGGAGCAAATAATGCTCATCACCAGTGGCGCACCCAGAAATTTCCCAAGGTAGGGGTCCAAGAAACACACACCGGCCCTGAAAGGGGGGTGTCACCCCCCAGCGGGGTTACGAGGGGCAAAGCCCCCGGCGGGGGGCTGTTTGGGGGAGCGAAGCCCCCCTAAAAGCAGCCTCTCTTGTGGGCCCTTGGGTGCTGTGTAATTGTTCCTGTCTCCTGACATAGGGTTCCAGCTCCTTGTGTACTGCACCACTTCTCAGGGCCGTCCAAAGGTGGGGTCCAGACACGTAGGTCCCCCCCCTTGGGTGCGCCTATGCTCATCACAGAACCTCTAGAATCTTGTTGTGTGTCCTCGTCTGCCATTGGTGATCATGGGTTGGGAATACAGCTCAGGTCACACATTTGGCTCGACCACAAATGCTCCTTAAAGGATTTAGCCATCATGCCAGGCTTACACAATGGATTAGTGCCTGTAGGCCTGGATGCCTCAGGAGATGATCCCGCTCTCAGTCAGGATTGGGGACACAGCACTGCTAACAAGGAATGGTTCAGGGATTGTCATAGATTGTGCAGTTTTTCAGCCCTGGTATTATTAAATCCATCAGAAAGCACATTACAATATAATGTAGGATTGTTGATGCTGCTCGGGGACTTTATGACTAACAGTTATATTTTTTTTCATATTTATTCCATTGTATCCCAATATCGTGAGAAGTAAGGACATTGCAGAATGAACATTAATTACCCATATACTATCTATGACTAAACACTAAATATAACAATATGTAAAAAATACCCAGAAAGGTAACTCATTTGGACTAGTTCCTTTAAGATTCCACAATAATCAGGATACTAAGCTCCTGGATGGAGCGATGGTTCCTTCTGGCCTGTGCTGCCAGCTCAATATCTATCACCGCATATCTGATGCCAAATAATGAAAATAATAGATTTCTTCTGTATGAAGCCTGACATGCACAGCATGGTGAGACATAGAGTCTCTTACCCATTGACAAGTTTTAATGTTTTTCTTTACACTTTATTATTGGTGTTTATTAGAGCTGGATGAATTTATATGGAAGCGAATTCTCAAATATCACAAAAAAATTAGGATTCTGCAGAATACTGACTTTTTTGCAATGGTCTCAAACTAATTTAGCAAATGTCGCCCAGCTTGCCGCCATTATGCTGAACTGTAGAGGGCCAGAAAAGAAAAAAAAGAGTAAAAACCCTAATATTTCATAGCTCTCCGGCCACCATCACTGCTCATTCTCTCTCATATGGTCCTTGGTGACACTTCTTATCATCACAGCACGCTGAAACCATGGCCCTTTTCACTTAATGCCAGGACGTCCAGCTGCGACTGTGCTCTGGATGTATTTGCACACACGCATCATAAGGTCACATTGTCCTGACATCGCAACATGTGTTAAGACCTTATGACGATATTCTAGACAGCAACTAAGCACGGTACGTCTAAATGCACCACCATTCAGTATTCTCAAATCAAGTACTCCACCACACAATCACATCCAGATTCAAGCACCTCCACTGCCAATTAGTATCATCCTGTCTCTATCTAGTTTACTTAAATTATCTCTAAACCCCCAAGGCCAGTATATGTATATGCGACGCCCACCAGGGCCGTGGGGTACTCGAGACCGGGTCAGTAAGTTCTTTGGGAGGTCACGGTGGCGGTGACCAGACGTTCAGTAAAGGGGGTATTTACACTGGAAGGTTTGTGACGAGACCTGTGGTGTTCGGCCAGGAATGACCGACGCTGCAGATTAAGACCGCTGGGACAGATAGTAGTGTAGCCAGGTTGGTATTACTCACCACAGGTAGAGCGGGGTCCCAGGGATGGCATGTACAGTCAATTGGTGGAATGGGGCTCTGGTGATGTAGAGGGTTGCAAGGTGAGAAAGGAGCAGACAGACACAGTTCGTGAAGTTCTCTACCTTTTACTTGCTGATCGGGCAAGGTTACCCAGCCAGGTGCTGTGCTCCTCCAAAGCACGACCAGGTTAGCTCCCAGGAGATCAGGATCGCTCTGCCGAGACACCTTTTATGGACCTTCCCAGGTTGCTCTCTCCCTGCGCTAGATACTCTCCTCCCCTGCCCTATGCCTTCGTGAACAGGGTCCCAGGCTGATGGCTGCAGACCTTGCCGGGCGACGGAAGCACGTCCCCTAACCCTAGTTCTAGACACCGTCCTGCAGATTATCCACGAATTATGACCACTGCTCCTGCAAACACAATGGCCTCCGGTTTCCTGGTAGGGACTTGGAGTACCCACACCAGATCGGGGCCGGTCCCCTCCTACAACTGGTCCCTCTACCAGACTCGAGTCGAGTCCGGATTCGAAGCACATGAGTGGGTCTCCCACTCCCGTGTCTCCTAGGACTCCTTCCTTCCTGCGTCCGCTCTGGACGCTTTCCTCCTCACTACTCCTCTCTCCTTCTCTAACCTATTTCTATCCTCTCCTCCTGGCCAGAAAATGGGTGTCTCCCTAATCAGGGTCCGCCCGAATCCCCTAGGCCCTGGATTGGGATGATGTTGAATGCAAACTATGTGTCTCAGATTTGTGACCCCTCTCACCTGGAGTAAGTGCAGCATCACTGTAGCGACTAGTCCGCAGGGCCACCACATATATGGTCTTCCAGATTTGGTCTCCTGTGTGGGGCTACTCACATAATTTACTATTTGGAGACCTGCACTTCATAGCTGCTTACTAAACCAGGGTTTAATTTCTGAAGCTGGAACAGTCATGAGCCTTACATCATGGGCCTGCGAACCACATACGGCTCTCGAGCCATAGGATGGGGACCCCTGCCTTAAGGTCTCTCTTCAAGCCCTGAAGTATAATAAGCAACCATTCAATTCACAGAGACTAAATTTACTGTGAATTAAACTTCCCAGCAAAATTAGCTTGATTTGGCAAAATCGCATCTTGTCAGATCTGTTCATCAGTAGCTTTTATTCTAATTTGTTATAACTCGGCCTGACAAGCGATATGTGTGGGAATTCATCACTGGCATTAGTGTCACAATCTTTGGACTGGCTGGCAACTTGATGTGAGCGTGACAGCTGCATAGAAATCCGACATGCCATTAATGAGGAGACTTAGAACCGTGATGCTCCTCTGGGAAATTATATATACAAATGTCTCTTCAGAGAGGAAGGAGACATGAACTCTAGTGCCACCTATAGGAAGTAGCAATCCTAAAAGTCAAAAGCGACTCTTTAACGAGCCTTGTCATATGATTTAGGATTTACACCAGATCAGAGTCTTTGGAATCTGATCTGGTATAAATCCTATGTCATATAACAAGACGTGTTAAAGGGTTGCCTTTGGCTTTTAGGATTTCTACTTCCAAAAGGTGGCACTAGAGTTCAAGTCTACTTCCTCTCTGAAGAGACATTTGCATAGAAATAGTGGTGTAACTTGAAGCTCATGGGCCCCAATGCAAAACTCCAACTTGGCCCACAATTATTGCAAATTCTCAAAAGCACTTGTCTTATTATATAGGCCAAAGGGACTTTTGAGGCCTCCTGGTCTTTAGGGCCCGGGTGCGAATGCAACCTCTGAACCTATTTTAGTTACAACCCTGCATATAGATATATTAAACTGACACTCTCAGGTCAGGAGAGCCGCCAGCCAGTCTGGGTAGTGCAATGCAATCCTTGCACGAGTCATACAGTAGTGTTAATCCAGCCTTATATTATCTTAGATCTATCATTATGGGTTCAACACATTTTAGACCAGTTATATTTTACCCTGCGGAGTATACAGGTAGGTATTGTTTCATCTTCAATAGATACAGGTATGTAGCCATACAAATGTTTCATATTTTGATGCATGTCAGTACAACAGATTATGGTCCTCCGCCACAATGTAAGATGTGTTACAGAACCACCAACTATTACATGCAGTTATAGTAGTTATCTCTTCATATGGGGCACATGGACATATAGTGCTGGAGAACACCTTCAACCTCTAAATCCCCTTTGGAAGATCGTTAAACTAAAGAAACTGCAAATTAAGGCAACGTAATAGCTCTCTGCTAGTGTGTGACCACAGTGAGTGATCCTGGTGACAGCTGAGAAATTAAAAATACATTTACCTTGGGCAATTAGAATGCATGTTCTTTTCATCAAGCGCTTAATCATAAAAAGACTAAATTGCACATAAAAATGCACAAAGCAAATAATGAAAGGATTGGGAAATATTGGACTCGTTTTTCCAGCCTACTTTCTGCGGTTTCTCCTAGAACTTGTTCAGAGGTGATCCTGTAATTACTTTATTAGTTCTGCAATATATAATTTCTTTTACATTCATCTAATAAAAGCAGCAATTAAATGCTGCCCATTACTTTCTCTGGAAGCTGGTGTGTAAGTGAGAGAAGTCATTACGTGATAAGTGTCCTTAATGAAGTGTATCTTATGTTCAATATATGCAGAAATAACACACATTAAATTTTCTGAAAAGCTGTAGACCTTTAACATTAACCGTGTTGGCTATATAATATATCTAATTTTGCCGTATGTTCATGTGGCAATAGAGACTTTGGGCGCACTGAGGCACTAGGAACCCAGTGAAAATGTTTTCACTACACCCTTATTGATGGGTGCAATGAAAAATCCATAGTGTGATGTACTTTTTAAGACACGTGTAAAATGGATAGTAAATTACTATTCATTGTCTATGAAACTGCAAAAGACAACCAAGCACTGGACCCACTGACAATGAATGGAGAGATGGTGCACATGCTCAGCCACTGAGCACTTCAAAGCAGAGGCGTAAGTAGAGTCTGATGGGCCCCGGTGTGAAGTATGGACCTGGCCATCCACACACACTTGCTGGTCAGATGTATGGGCACTTCTAAATCCTATTAAGACTTATGAATAGTCCCAGTCCCTTCATTATGAATTACTGTCCCCCATCATGTTATATATGTCACCATCCTGGTATACATGTCACCATCCTGATATATACGATCCCCAACCTGATATATATGATCCCCATCCAGGTATAAATGTCCCCCATCCAGGTATTTATGGTCCTCATCCCGGGCCCATCCTGGTATGTATATGATCGCCATCCTGGTATATATGTCCTTATCTTTGTATATGTGGCGCCCCACATATCAGGACACTACAAAGAGGTACTGCACACAAGTCACAAGTGTGGTTGTCCACTAGCCCCAAGGTGGGGGATGGTAAGGGTGAGTCCTCAACATAGCACAACACCGCACCATACATTTAGGACCCAGGGGAACCTGGGCACAAAACCCAGGAGGGAGGGCCCCGTAGAACAACAAAAAGGGGAAATTAGTTTCAGTTTGAGTGAGGACAGAACAACAGGAGTGAGAGAAGAACAGTGCAGTGCAGAGTACTTGAGCAGTTCAACGCTCGTCCTGAAAGCCTAGGAACCCAAGGGGCAGCGGCGGAGCTGGGTTGGCCAGTGCACCCGAATCCGACAATGTTACCACCAGACAGACGGGCTATGGTCAGACACAGGGACCAGCCCTGAACGAGGCACGGAAGTTTATCACCAAACCGCTGAAACCGGAGGCTACGAGCTTCATAGGAGCTGTAGCTCACACACCTGGCGTATACCCAGAGATAGCAGGCGAACAAGAGTCTGGGCACCAGGTACCAGTCACTCATCAACACCCATGGCTGCAGGATTAGGGTTCTGTGTGCAGAGAAAGAGAGACAGGACCAGGGAAAGGCTGAAGGACAGGCACACTACCAAGGATCTCATACCTGCCATCCCCATTCTACTAAAGACTGTACAGGCTGGCGGTTTTCCTAGAGTGCATAACATCGATGACCTGTTGTACTTGAAGCTAGCTGTGAGTAAAACCGGGAACAGAATTGTGTGAGACTGAATTATTCCTGCGGCGACAGCCTGTGGAGACCACTGAATAAGGTAACGAGGCCTAAATTAATCCCTGCCTGCCAGAGACTATTACTCATTACATCCACTGCCCTGGGATGCGCTTGGCCTGTGGGGAGCCGCTCCATCGTAGTGTAGCGCCCCTGCGGACCGGTCACCACTAGAAGTTGCAGCAACCGGGATCGATAAGCTCAGTCACCCCAAACACGCACCCAACACACTCCAATCCCAAGACTAGGGACTCTATGCTCAGCAACAGGATGGCGGGAGGAGACAAGTGGAGGGTTGGAAAGTTAGGACACGATCGGGGTAGGAAACAAAAAACAGAAGAAAACACCATAGCTAGTAGTTCAGATAGGAGTTGGGTCCAGGAGTTCAGTCAAGTCAGACGGAGAAGAGAGAGAGCATCGTCATTACTAGTGATGAGCGAGTACTAAAATGCTCGGGTGCTCGAAGCTCGGGCCGAGCATCCCGAGATACTCGTGTACTCGGCCCGAGTACCGAGCCCAATGTTATCCTATGGGAGACCCGAGTATTTTTATGAAATGACTGCCGGCAGCATGTAGAAACCCTAAAAATGTCACAAAAGTCTCAGAAGAGTGCTCAAATGACATGGAAACACCATGGGGAAGACCCCTGGAAGCATTTCTCACTCAAAAGTCACAGCTGTGAACAATCTTGTCCGACTTTCACGCCAATTTTACGGAGTCACCAGAAAACCTTCCAAAATGACACCAAAATGAATATTTAGAGTGGAAATGTTAAGGGCACATACCCAATAGTGAGATACAGCTGGTGTATGTTACTTTTTGTGATTACATGAAAGATTTTACGTGAAAACATTGTGCGGCACTCCGATGTCCCTGAGAAGAGACGTACATGAAGCCCTGTCTTGACATAATGTGCCCATTTTGAGGAACTGGGTCTCTGGTAGTATTTTCCTTTGCCAGGGCAGTCCAAAATTGGGAGGTTCACCAATGCCCCTGGATAGAGATGTGCATGAGGGCCTGTAAACCTGAAGTGCCCATTGTAAGGAAGTGGGTGTATTGTAGCATAGCCCTTTGGCAGGGCAGCCAAAAATTGGGGGGCTCCATATTGTCCCTGGATAGAGACGTGCAGGAGGGCCTGTAAACCTGAAGTGGGTGTATTGTAGTATAGCCCTTTGGCAGGGCAGCCAAAAATTGGGAGTCTCCATATTGTCCCTGGATAGAGACGTGCAGGAGGGCCTGTAAACCTGAAGTGGGTGTATTGTAGTATAGCCCTTTGGCAGGGCAGCCAAAAATTGGGAGGTTCAACAATGACCCATGCATACACACATGCAGTAGGGCCTGTAAACCTCAAGTGGGTGTATTGTAGTATAGCCCTTTGGCAGGGCAGCCAAAAATTGGGAGGCTCCATATTGTCCCTGGATAGAGACGTGCAGGAGGGCCTGTAAACCTGAAGTGGGTGTATTGTAGTATAGCCCTTTGGCAGGGCAGCCAAAAATTGGAGGCTCGTTATTGTCCCTGGATAGAGACGTGCAGGAGGGCCTGTACACCTCAAGTGGGTGTATTGTAGTATAGCCCTTTGGCAGGGCAGCCAAAAATTGGGAGGTTCAACAATGACCCATGCATACAGACATGCAGTAGGGCCTGTAAACCTGAAGTGGGTGTATTGTAGTATAGCCCTTTGGCAGGGCAGCCAAAAATTGGGAGGCTCCACATTGTCCCTGGATAGAGATGTGCATGAGGGCCTCAAAACATTTTTCCCATTGAAAAGGAGCGGGTCTCCTGTCGTTGTAATGCCCATTCTAAAAGAATGGGCGAAAAAATTTACCACTGCGATATACCTGAAACAACAGCCTAACTATTGTAACGGTCATCATGGTGGCACATGAGGAGAAGGAGGAGCAGTCCAGCGATTAGCCAAAGTCCAGAAGTGTGTACCCATGGGTGAGTGGAGGTACATGGCAAATTCCCAGAACAAAATTTTAATTCAGTTGTCATTTGTTGGTGGTGTGGTGAAGTCTGGCCCAATCCAACCCTTGTTCATCTTGATCAGAGTCAGCCTGTCAGCATTTTCAGTTGACAGGCGGGTGCGTTTATCAGTAATGATTCCACCTGCGGCACTGAAAACACGCTCTGACAAAACGCTAGCGGCAGGGCAGGCCAGGACTTCCAAGGCGTAGAGAGCCAATTCATGCCACGTGTCCAGCTTGGAGACCCAATAATTGTAAGGCACAGAGGAATCTCGCAGTACAGTTGTTCGATCTGCAAAGTACTCCTTCAGTATCTGGCCAAACTTAGCATTTCTTGTGGCACTACCCCGCACCTCAGGGGCTGTGGTACGTGAGGGGCTGAGAAAACTGTCCCACATCGTAAAGACTGTTCCCCTACCTCTGGCGGATTGGACTTGTGCCCCTCTCAGCCGTACGCCTTGGTTGTCCACCGATTCCTGACCTATGCCGCTAGCGTTTTGTGAGGGGAATGATTTGCCTACTTCCGTGACTATGGCCTTCTGGAACTGCTGCATTTTGGATGACCTCTCCGCCTCAGGAATGAGAGACATAAAGTTCTCCTTGTAGCGTGGGTCTAACAGTGTTGCCAACCAGTACTGATTGTCGGCCAATATGTTCTGAACGCGAGGGTCACGAGCCAGGCAGCTTACCATAAAGTCAGCCATGTGCGCCAGACTCTTAACAGCCATCACTTCAGTATCCAGACCAACACGATGACTGAACATGCTGTCCTCCTCCTCCTCCTCATCTCACCTGTCCTCTGGCCAGCCACGCTGAATCGAGGGCATGACTGGTGTGCATGTCATATCCTCAATTTGGCCAGAGAGTTGCTCCATGTCTTCATCCTCCACCTCCTCGTCATAGTCCTCCACTGCACGTTGTGATGAGATGAGGCTGGGCTGTGAGTTATCACCCACACCCACTACTGTTTCTTGCTCCAAGTCATCGCGCTCGGCCTGCAATGCATCCTCTTTGTTTTTCAGCAGAGACCGTTTTAGAAGGCAGAGTAGTGGTATGATGACGCTAATAATGGCGTCATCGCCGCTCACCATCTTGGTGGAGTCCTCAAAGTTTTGGAGGACGGTATATAGGTCGGACATCCATCTCCACTCCTCAGGTGTTATGTGTGGAGTTTGACCCATTTCCCGACGGCTTAGGTGATGCAGGTAGTCCACAACTGCCCTCTTCTGCTCTCATATCCTGACCAACATGGGCAGAGTTGAATTCCAACGCGTGGGGACATCACACACCAGTCTGTGGGCCGGAAGACGCAAACGGCGCTGAAAGCCGGCAAAGCCGGCTGAAGCAGCAGGTGACTTGCGAAAATGTGCAGACAGACGGCGAACATTTACCAGCAGTTCAGACAGCTCTGGGTATGACTTTATAAACCTCTGAACCACCAGGTTGAGCACATGGGCCACGCATGGAACATGCGTCAGCTGACCTCGCCTCAAAGCTGCCACCAGGTTCCGGCCATTGTCACACACGACCTTTCCTGGCTTTAGGTTCAGAGGCGTGAGCCAGTGATCTGTCTGCTGTTTCAGAGCTGTCCACACCTCTTCTGCATTGTGGGGTTTGTCACCTATGCAGACTAGCTTCAGCACAGCCTGTTGCCGCTTCGCAGAGGCAGTGCTGCAGTGCTTCCAGCTTGGGACTGGTGTGGAGGGTACAGTGGATGAGGATGCACAGGAGGAGGAGGCTGAGGAGCATGACATTCCGGAGCTGTAGAGTGTCGGTGAAACCCTGACAGAGGTAGGGCCTGCTATCCTTGGTGTGGGAAGGACGTGTTCCGTCCCTCGCTCAGACTGGGTCCCAGCCTCCACAATATTAACCCAGTGTGCCGTCAAGGAGATGTAGCGGCCTTGCCCACAATCACTTGTCCACGTGTCTGTGGTTAGGTGGACTTTGGCTGAAACAGCGTTGTTCAGGGCACGTGTGATGCTGTTGGACACGTGGTTATGCAATGCGGGGACGGCACATCTGGAGAAATAGTGGCGGCTGGGGACCGAGTAACGTGGGACAGCAGCCGCCATCAGGTCGCGGAATGCTTCCGTCTCCACCAGCCGGAAAGGCAACATTTCTAGCGCTATGAGTCGCCAAATGTGAGAATTCAGGACTGTGGCATGTGGGGCGTTGGCAGCGTATTTGCGCCTGCGTTCAAATGTTTGCTGAATGGATAATTGAACGCTGCGCTGGGACAAGGACGTGCTTGATGGTGGTGTTATTTGTGCGCGGGCAACTTCAGGTGCAGGGCCGGAGGCTTGTTCGCGGCCAGCATGGACAGGGGATTGGCTTGCACGCATAACACGGGAAGACGTAGCAGTGACATCAGCAAGCACCGCTCCTCGACTCTGTTGTACTTCCCACAAAGTCGGGTGCTTGGCTGACATGTGCCTGATCATGCTGGTGGTGGTCAGGCTGCTAGTTTTCGTACCCCTGCTGATACTGGCATGGCAGGTGTTGCAAATGGCCTTTTTAGAGTCATCTGGAGCCAACTTAAAAAACTCCCAGACTCGGGAAGACCTAACATTTGCACAGGCACCTTGAGTCGTGTTGTTGTTCCGGGGAACGGTTGCCTGCCTTCTGCCTGCGGACCCGACCCTGCTTTGTACTGCCTGTTGGGATGCTACGCCTCCCTTCCCCTGTGCACTGCTGGCCTTGCTCTGCATATCCTCCTGCCATGTTGGGTCAGCTACTAGATCATCCACCACGTCGTCTTCCTTGTCCGCACCCTGATCCTCCTCCTGACTTCCTGGCAATTGTGTCTCATCATCGTCCACCCCTTGTTGAGACACGTTGCCAACGTTCCGTTCGTGAGAAAGTGGCTGTTCAAATATTTGGGCATCTGTACATACCATCTCCTCATCACCCACTTCAACAGGAGCTGGCGATAACAGCTCTTCCGAGTGTCCTAGTGTGGGATCAGTAATGTCCATGGACGTGCACTCGGCCTGGTGATAGAAAAGAGGATCAGGTTGGGAAATGTGCGGTGCAGTATCACGGCTACCGACACTTGACTGTGTGGAAGACAGGGTGTTTGTGGAGGTGCCCATCTGACTTGAAGCATTATCCGCTATCCAAGTAACAACCTATTGACACTGGTCTTGGTTCAAGAGCGGTGTACTGCTGCGGGCCCCAAGAATTTGGGACACGACGTGCGAGCGAGTAGATGTGCCACTTTGTTGTTGCGAAATTAGTGCTTGCACACGACCTCGGCCTCTGCCTGCACCACCATCACGTCCACTTCCTTGTTCCTTGCCAACGCCCTTGCCAACGCCCTTGCGCATTTTGCCTGTATACCACGACAATAGTCTGGTGACTGTTCAGATCACATTAGATTAGGATTTTAGTCCCTAACCTGTATTAAGGTAGTAAGTACACCAGTCTGGTGACTGTAATGATCACAGGAGAGTAGGATTTTAGTCCCTAACCTGTATCAAGGTAGTAAGTACACCAGTCTGGTGACTGTAATGGTCACAGGAGAGTAGGAGTTTAGCCCCTAACCTGTATCAAGGTAGTAAGTACACCAGTCTGGTGACTGTAATGGTCACAGGAGAGTAGGATTTTAGTCCCTAACCTGTATCAAGGTAGTAAGCACACCAGTCTGGTGACTGTAATGGTCACAGGAGAGTAGGATTTTAGTCCCAAACCTGTATCAAGGTAGTAAGTACACCAGTCTGGTGACTGTAATGGTCACAGGAGAGTAGGATTTTAGTCCCTAACCTGTATCAAGGTAGTAAGTACACCAGTCTGGTGACTGTAATGGTCACAGGAGAGTAGGATTTTAGTCCCTAACCTGTATCAAGGTAGTAAGTACACCAGTCTGGTGACTGTAATGGTCACGGGAGAGTAGGATTTTAGTCCTTACCTGTATCAAGGTAGTAAGTACAACAGTCTGGTGACTGTAATGGTCACAGGAGAGTAGGATTTTAGTCCCTAACCTGTATTAAGGTAGTAAATACACCAGTCTGGTGACTGTAATGGTCACAGGAGAGTAGGATTTTAGTCCCTAACCTGTATCAAGGTAGTAAGTACACCAGTCTGGTGACTGTAATGGTCACAGGAGATTAGGATTTTAGTCCCTAACCTGTATTAAGGTAGTAAGTACACCAGTTTGGTGACTGTAATGGTCACAGGAGAGTAGGATTTTAGTCCCTAACCTGTATCAAGGTAGTAAGTACAACAGTCTGGTGACTGTAATGGTCACAGGAGATTAGGATTTTAGTCCCTAACCTGTATTAAGGTAGTAAGTACACCAGTCTGGTGACTGTAATGGTCACAGGAGAGTAGGATTTTAGTCCCTAACCTGTATCAAGGTAGTAAGTACACCAGTCTGGTGACTGTAATGGTCACAAGAGATTAGGATTTTAGTCCCTAACCTGTATTAAGGTAGTAAGTACACCAGTCTGGTGACTGTAATGGTCACAGGAGATTAGGATTTTAGTCCCTAACCTGTATCAAGGTAGTAAGTACAACAGTCTGGTGACTGTAATGGTCACAGTAGATTAGGATTTTAGTCCCTAACCTGTATTAAGGTAGTAAGTACACCAGTCTGGTGACTGTAATGGTCACAGGAGAATAGGATTTTAGTCCCTAACCTGTATCAAGGTAGTAAGTACACCAGTCTGGTGACTGTAATGGTCACAGGAGAGTAGGATTTTAGTCCCTAACCTGTATTAAGGTAATGAGTACACCAGTCTGGTGACTGTAATGGTCACAGGAGATTAGGATTTTAGTCCCTAACCTGTATCAAGGTAGTAAGTACAACAGTCTGGTGACTGTAATGGTCACAGTAGATTAGGATTTTAGTCCCTAACCTGTATTAAGGTAGTAAGTACACCAGTCTGGTGACTGTAATGGTCACAGGAGAGTAGGATTTTAGTCCCTAACCTGTATCAAGGTAGTAAGTACACCAGTCTGGTGACTGCAATGGTCACAGGAGAGTAGGATTTTAGTCCCTAACCTGTATTAAGGTAGTAAGTACACCAGTCTGGTGACTGTAATGGTCACAGGAGAGTAGGATTTTAGTCCCTAACCTGTATCAAGCTAGTAAATACAACAGTCTGGTGACTGTTATGGTCACAGAAAAGCTTGGATTCCGATCTGTATCACCCTGCCTATATCCTCCTAGATTAGTCCTGAGAAGGACTGTTGTGGTCAGCAGCAGTTTGCAGCCCTGCTTCGGATCTACCTATGAGGGCCGCAAATCTGTCCCTAAGCAGCAGCAGACACTCTCCCTACACTCACTGTCTGGATGCCTGTGTGCAGAGCACAGCGCGGCCGGGTCTTATAAAGGCTCGGTCACGCTGTGCAGCCGGCCAATCACTGCAATGCCACAACTAACAGGGCTGTGGCATTGCAGTGGTCTGCCAGCCAATCCCTGCATGTGGGCTGGCTCTCAAAAGAGGCCAACATGCAGGGATGAGGACCTCGAGCACAGCACGAGTATCGCGAGATTACTCGGTGCTCGCCGAGTAGCCCGAGTACAGTGATACTCGTGCGAGTACCGAGCAGCGCAGAGCATACTCGCTCATCACTAGTCATTACACAAAACTGAAAGGACACGGACCCAGTGGCCTGTACCACCATGAGGCTTGTCCGGGTCCCGGGCAACTGACTGTAGAGAGAGACAGAAGGAGTCATAGGGGCACAGGTAGTGAGCAATCCACCTGTGTGCCTGAATTAGCGGGAAAGCTGAAGGACTGGGCAGAATCCAAGGTGCCGGCTCTGAGGTGGCCAGGACGTGACCCACCACAGGTCCGTGGGGTAGTCGGATCCCGGGCGTTGATCAAGGTTGCTGTCGCTGGTGGCTGGTGCCGGGGTCCTGGTGATTGCTGAAAAGTGTGTAAAAATAAAGTAATAAAATAAATAGTTTGTGATGCCACCCACGGTACCTGGTAATGTTACCAGCGCTGCTTCAGACCGCGAGGGATGATGCTAGGCAGCCAGATGGAGCAGAATCACTGGGTAGTGATGGAAATGGAGAACTCACACAGGAAGGCGGCTCCACAGGTGGAGGCTGGAATGCAGCTTTCCCCAGCGCGATGGAATAATAACCACATGTTGATTAGGCTCTGTACTGGTTTACTGGTAACCTTCAGGCAGCTTACATGTATACAGTCACCCATAGCTGGTCTGGGTAGTCACCAGAGGATAGAATGTCTCTTTGAAGCCCTCAGTGATGTTCCTTCAGGATTCTCCCTCTGTCCTCACACTGCGCTGTTACTCCTGTCCTTCCTAGTGCTTCTCCCCTTGCACAGAGCCCTTCGCAGGTCCCCATAGGTTGTACTAGAGTTATCCCTTAACTGAGGGGCTCATAACCCTATACGGGGGCCTTTGTGGGATGTATGCAGGGCATCGGCTCCCTTAAGATTGCTCATGTTTGCCGGTTTGGCGACTCAGGGCTGAACTCCTTTACTACTCTCTAGCAGGTCCTCCATTGGTGGACTGGGTCCTTCTGACCGGGTACTGTACCGGACCAGATTAGGGTGCTAGCTGACACCCGAAGATCCCCTTCAGTCCGGGTCACCGTCCTTTAAATGCCCTCCCTCTGCGTCACTTCGCAGGGTCCCCTCTCTTCTTCGACTCTCCTGACAAACTAACTGCTCTTTCCCACTCTTCACTACCCACCTCAGACTCCACCCACCAGGATCAGTTCCCTAGCAACGGGTTAACCAATTGATCCCCTGGCTCTAGGTGTTTGAATGCTTGTGGTGAGGGCCCCAGATTAACATCCCCGTCCCTTGGTCACAGGGATACTACACACGCTGGTTTGGGTGCATGACCCCTCTGTGGCGCACCGACCAGTGGGGTGCCACAGACGCTCCATGCTCCAACCACAATACCAATCGGTTGCGGGGTCTTTATGTCCCCTGACCCAACTCTGGAACAGCAAAGAGAAGGCAGCCATACTAGGGCCAGGGGACCAGGCAGGTCACCCAACAAAGGCCTGTGTCTGCTGGATTGTAGCTTTGCGTGTAGAAGAGTGAGAGAGGCCCTTAGAAAAGAAAACAAAAGGGGGTGACCTGGACGAGCCATCCCGGCTACTAAAAGACTACCGGAGCCACCACTGCACTGTCTTGTAACTTGAACACCTACCAAGAAAGCAATTAAACCGGGTTGAGGCTCAGCACTGTGTGAGACTTGTTTCTGCGTCTGAAGAGAGGTAGAATTAATCGCCAAGCTGGCAGCAGCAGCCTGCCTGAGACTGACTCTAATCTTTGCCGCACAGCGAGCTTGACCTGGCTGGCATCCCTGCACCCCCATCGAACTCATCACCTCCATAGATTATTCGGTTGCCCTGGGGACCCGCTCCCGTCGAGAGCTAAACCATCATAGCTGCTACGCCCATCATCCCCAGAGATCCCGACTGCAGCAGCGGCTATACCCGGCGCATTCCATGGGTGGCATCACTCTAAAACTTTTATTTTTGCTTTTATTTTTCTTTCATCTCTTTTTAAACTTCCCCTTTTTACTGATCGCCCGAAGAGGCGATCACGGACTGGGTCATGCCACCGTGACATTCCGCAGCCCCAACGACATTGAGAGGGCTCAGTTCTGAGTACTCCACAGTCCCCACATGGGTCGAGTCACTAGCTGCCCCAGAGGTTCTGCAGCAGCAGTGGCTACCCATAGCCACAAACCACTGGTGGCGTCACGAATAACTCCCTTTTAAATCACCCCTTTCACTACCTAAGCCAAGAACTGCCTTTTACAACTGAACCCAGGGTCATGGAAGCTGGTCTCTACCCCTGTGACTCCCCAGAATTGCTAAGCAGCCCAGATCCGAGTACCCTACGGCCCTGGGGCGACACATATATAGGTCCTCCATCCTGGTATATAGGTCCCCCAACCTGGTATATATGATTCTCCCCATGGTGTATATGACCCTCTTCCTGGTATATATGGCCCTTTTCCTGGTATATATAGTCCTCTTCTTGTTGTATATGGTCCCTATCTTCGTATATACTGTATGTTCCCCATTTTGGTATATATTGTCCCTATCCTGGTATACATGTTTGCCATCCTGGTATACATGGCCCCCATTTTGATATATATGGGGCATCCTCGTGTATAGGTCCCCCATCCTGGTATATATAGTCCTATCCTGGTATATATGTCCCAAACCTGTTATATATGTCCCCTTCTTGGCACAGTGTGTGTACCTCACCTATCTATATGACAGACTCCTTATGCAGCTTCATTAGAGTGCGTTGTGCAAGCAGCTGCTCCCCTGTATTAAAAGGTTATTAGCGGTTGATCTATCTGCATGATGCACCAGCGCTGCCCCCATCTCTACTTGGCGAAGTTTCTTGCACCCAGCTTATGCATTGTAGGATTAGATTGGCCATTTTTTCTTGGTCTAGCTAACTTGGAACAATCCCTTTAATGCCTTTTGATTAATAAAGTGCGACAAGCTACTTTGGTGCTTGACAGTTTGTGAACCCTACGGATTTTTCTATATTTCTACCTAAATGTGACCTAAAACTACAAACCTACACAGAAGTCCTAAAAGTAGATAAAAAGAAGCAAATAAAAAATATTGGACTTTTTGGAGGGGAAAATGATTCAATATCACATGTCTGGAAGTGACAAAACTATGTGACCCATTAGGATTAGCTGATAATGTGAAGGTGAAATTAGACTCTGGTGTTTTCAATAAATGGGATAACAATTAGGTGTGGGTGACCTGTTTTATCTAAAAAATAGAAATCTGTCAAAGTCTAATGGCCACTTTACACGTCCCAACATAGGTCCGATGGTGGATACAACGGCGCGGGAGCGCGCTTTTTTCTGGGCAGAATTCCAAGATCGCATAGGAGATGTTACACAGCGCGATATCGGCAGGCAACACAACTGCGATGTCTACGCCCCCTTGTACGGTCGACCCAGGAACGACCATTTAACATGGGAGTGAATAGGGGAAGTTGTACTCCAAATCATTGTTGGGCTTTCACACAGTACGATCCTGCCACATCGTCCATCCAATATCGGGCAGTTGGAGAGCCTGCTCATTTCTTCCCCGATATCGTTTTGGCATCGTTCTTGCATTGAATTGGTCATTTACACCATACAACGCACGAACGATATCGGGGCCAACGCAAGAACCACGTGACTTTTTATCGAAGTTGGACGCCGATATCTGGACGTGTAAAGCGGCCATCACATGTTTGTGTAAGGCTAGGGTCACATTTGCGTTGTGAACCTAGCCTGACAGAACCGTTAAACACTTGGAATTTTCCCTGCAGCGCATACCCTTAACGATATGCGCTGCCAGGAAACAGAGCTCCATAGTAACCCGGTGTTGACTTTAGCAGCCGGCCACACACAAAGCCCCAGATGTGCGCTTTACAACAGCGCACAGGAAACGCTGTCTGCGGCGTTTCCTGTGCACTCAGCTAAAGCGCACATCCTGGGGCTTTGTGTGTGTAAAAGCACTCCTGTGCTGCCAGGACACAAGTAGGATTCCATCCATTATATATAAGGAAGTGCAGAACTTGGCACACTTTGCGAAATGTGTATACAGATGCTTTGTTTAAATAAAGGAAATGATATCCATATACATACTGTACATATATGTCTCTTTCCAACGTTGATTTTATGTGAGTAGAATATATTTACAAAGGCATATAAAGTGTGAGTATATCAAAAATGGTAAAAAAAAAAAAAGACAAATATATGGAATGGCCAAATTAAAGTCCTGACCTTAATCCTATACAAATGTTGTGAAATGACCTGAAGCAAGCACATCATGGGGTAAAACAACCAACATAACGCAGTTAAAGCTGTTTTGTAGGGAGCAATGGGCTAAAATTCCTCCAAGCTGATGAACAGGAGAAATCAACAACTACCGGAAATGTTTAGATGCAATTATTGCTGCATAAGAGACTGAAAGTAAAGGTTCACATACTTTTGTCTTTCACAGACATGTGATATTGGATCATTTCAACATTTAAAAAAAATGACAAAGGCCAATAATATTGATTTGATTGATTTGGTTCCCTTTACCTCTTTTAGGACTTGTGAGAAAATCTCATGTGGATAAAAGTCAAATTTTAAAGGGATCCTGTCACCTCCTAAGCTAGCAAAACATGTGTCCCTGCAGCATCCTATCACTAATCTCACACTTCTTTTGTCTCCTAAAAGCATCCTGTGAAAGTGGAGAAAAACGTATTAATACTCACTCATTAGTGATTATAATTAGCAGGGGCCATAATCTTTAGTCACCAGGGGGTGTTGTTTTGCAGCTCCAGGATCCACCCTGTCTCTGTCTGTGCTGCTGTGAAACTGAAACTGAAGGCAGGACTAATGATTTGCATTCTGTGAGTGATAGAGAGGGGGGAGGGCAATGCCTGCACATCACAGCAGAACACACAGAGACAGGGTGGATCCTGGAACTGCAAAACAGCCCGCCTTGGTGACTTAGGAATATAGTCCCTGCTAATTATAATCACTAATGAGTGAGCATTAAAACGTTTTTCTCCACTTTCACGGATGCTTGTAGGAGACAAAAGAAGTGTGAGATTAGTGATGGGATGCTGTAGGGACATATTTTGCTAGCTTAGGAGGCGTTTTGAGGTGACAGGATCCCTTTAACAGAAATAAGGAAATTGTCTCTTCAGAGAGGACTTGAACTCTAGTGCCACCTATTGGAAGTAGCAATCCTAAAGAAAAATATCAACTCTTTAACGAGCCTTGTCATATGAATTAGGATAAAAAGTCAAACCAGAATCTCAATTTGCAGACATAGCATTTCAGGGTATTTAACCTCATCAGTAAAAAGTATGAGATCTGATTTGCCTATATACTAAGCTAAGACTGGGATCTAGCTGGTAAGGTTTTGTGTTGCGGAAAAAACATGCCAGACCATGCTGGCATGAGGAGAATTAAATGCCACAAAGGTTCTCTGGGAGATATGCAAATTGTCTCTTCAGAGAAGAAGACGACTTGAAGTCCAGTGCCACCTATGGAAAGTAGCAATGCTAAAAATCAATATCGACCCTTTAATGAACCTTGCCAAATAGCTTAGCATAGAAAAACAGTAGCCTGTACCACCATGAGGCTTGTCCGGGTCTCGGGCTGCAGGCCGTAGAGGGACAGAAGGAGTCCTGGGGACACAAATAGTGAGCAATCCATTTGTGCACCCGAATTAGCGGGAAAGCTGAAGGACTGGGCAGAAACCAGGGAGCCGGCTCTGAGATGGCCAGGACCCTCCACGCTCAAACCACAATACTGGTCGGGTGCAGGGTCTTTATGTCCCGTGACCCAACCCCAGTGCAGCAAAGAGAAGGCCGCTGTACTAGGGTTAGAGGACCAGGCAGGCCCCCTACAAAAGCCCGTGGCCGCTGGATCGTAGCTTTGCATGCGGAAGTGAGAGACAGAGAGGCCCTTGGAAAGGAACACAAAAGGGGGTGATCTGGATGAGCCATCGGCTGCTAAGAGACTACTGGAGCCACTACTGCACTGTCTTGTAAACTGAACATCTACTGAGAAAGTGAAGTAAACCAGGTTGAAGCTCAGCACTGTGTGAGACTGTAATTTTTGCCCTGAGGAGAGGTAGGGTTGAAGTTCAGCACTGTGTGAGACTGAGGAGAGGTAGACTGATTCACTGAGCCGGCAGCAGCAGCCTGCCTAAGTGACTTTGAACTCTGTCAGCAGCACAACCCCGCTGGCCTACCATCCCTCTTACCATCTCCATAGACTTTACGGTTGCCCTGGGGACCCGCTCTTCCCGTGGAGAGCTGAACCATCCTCGCTGCTACTCCCATCATCCCCAGAGGTCCCGGCTACAGCGGCGGCTATACCGGCCGCATTCCACGGGTGGCGTCACGGCAAAAACTCTTTTATTTTTATTTTCCTCCCTTTTTCAATTTTCCCCTTTTTAACTGATCGCCCGACGAGGGTATCACGGACCGGGTCACAACACCATGACATCCCACAGTGCAGACGACATCGTGAGGGCCCGATTCCGTGCACCCCACAGTGCCCACCAAGGACGAGTCAGAGTATACAATTGCCATGTCATAGGAGCTTGTACTTATTCACCTTTGTATCACTCTGTTAGGATATCCATCATAAGTCAAAAGTATTGATGTGCTTATATATAAATGGTTGTTCTTTTAAATTAATATTTTCTACATTTTAGAACAAGGTCATGAAATAATGAAGTGTGAAAAAACAAGGAATGGGCCCCCCTTCCTCTATGACTACCTTCAGAAATAACTGAATTCAGGGCATGAAAACATGATAGTTTTGACCTTGCTTTTCTTTTGCCTTTCAGTTCATGGCCATCTGAATTGCATTTTTCATTCTTCCCTCTCTTTTTCTTTGTCCTCCATTGTGAGCACTAATTGTGTGGCCTTCAGGTCTCATAGCAACTGATAAACCTGTTACCAAATGTATAGGAGCCATAGATGGAGTCCATATTGTTGTTTTACATCATCTGGAGAGAAGTGGATCAGCCTAGGTTTGCTTAAAGAAGCCCTCCAATGAAACATTTTATATCCTACACCTGTGTAAATCATTATGTCATGTGGTATAAATTAATATTTTACTAATCTGTGTCTTTTCTAGTTTCCAGTGGTCATTGTCTGTGCCTCAGCGGTCCTCTTCTGGATCAGAATAATTCTATTCTATCTTGATGGATCACACTGGGGTCTATGCGTCAGCGAGAAGTCACTAGTATGTGGAGCGTCAAATCAAGGCTCATAGGCTTATATTGTAAAAGAGGCTTTCAGCTCAAGCGTACACCCAATGTAGTCCAACAAGTCAGGAACTGAAATCAGGTAGACCAAAAGAGGACTGGAGCGTTGCTGGAATCAGAGAATACACTGATCAGTATTAACACTATGAGCGAATAGTAAAATGTCCATGTTCAGATTACCTGTGCAGAGCACCTCATACTTTTCGAGTGCTTAGTTATCACAAGAAACAAACCTAGTGCAAGTCAATTAGAGATGGGTTCCACCAAAACAATGTCCACCAAAAATCCAGCATTTCGGGGAGGGAGGCTGGCCTTTTTCTTTTGTGTGTTCACAGCATACAACACATTGCTCTACCCCCAGTGAGAGCCTTCCATTCACGCAGCACCTACTAGGGTGCCAGCTCCCATTGTTCTCTGAAGGGAGTCGGCAACTCTCAAACACCAGCGATACTCGCCGAGAGTACCTTGCATATTATAGTATTCATTTGAGTAACGAATAGTAATGAGTATATTCGATCAACACTAATTAACACATTTACACTAAACTATATATGTGTGGAGCCCACTGGGACGGGGTACTCGGTATCGGACCGGGGTATCACGGGGAATCACGGTTGCCTTAGTCCGGTACTGAGTACCCCGTCGCAGTGGGCTCTACAACTTGGCGTCTACAAGCAGGATCTACCGTGCCCGGTAAACCGGGCATTGTGTGCTGTGGTTTGTGAGAGAAACTGTTTTGAAACTGCCACCATTACAGAGCGCACGGCAAACCGAAATTTAAACTGCGCCACAAGGACTGTATTTTTGAATTGCCGCCATTACAAAGCTCACGATGCGCGGGAAGAAAAGGAGGCATGTCATTGTGGGCGGCACTCTGCAAAGCGCTCTGACGTCATCCGGAGGGGAAGAGAACCCCTGACACAGCGGAACCTTTAATAGACATCCGGACGGAAGCGGAAGACCAGGAGGGTCAACATTAACTAAGGGGGCACAGGATGTCACAACAAGAAGATGCTGCAGCACCAGATAACAGAGGAGCACCCGGTGGTGATGCGGCGCAAGGAGCAGCACCCATCATACCACTCCTGATGCCATACACTCCGGGAGCACTGTGGCTACCACAATATTCAGGTGAGCCCAATACCCTCAATGACTTTGTTATGAAAATCAAAGTGTACTACGTTATGTCCCCCCTTATAGAAGCCCAGCGTGTCGGTATGATTATTGGACAGTTAACCGGCAATGCACAGCGGGAAGATGCATCCTGGCCGGACACAGACAAAGATACTGTAGAGCATCTTGTGGCTGGACTAAAAGCAGCGTTTGAGTCCAGTGCTGACACCCGGGCTAAAATGAGGTTCTTTGGATGTCAACAAAAGCCTAAGGAGAGCGCAAGAGACTATGCCTTAAAGGGAACCTGTCACTAAAAATCACCCTCAGAACCTGTTAATCCATGACAGTGGGGCGTTCCACAAGGCGTCTGTGACGGGTAGGCAAGCCCCACTGTCATGGATTTTGTAAGTTTGAAAACAACTTTATTGGACTCCTATATTACTAACATAGATTAGATGGCTTAGATAATACTGTAAGGCTGCAGGGACAGGTATTAACAGGTTCTGGGGGTAATTTTGGGTGACAGGTTCCCTTTAAACTTGCAGGAAGTGCTCAAAGCACTTAAACTAGCAGAACCTGCCTTAGCCCCGGAAGCTGACAAAATGCTAATCGATCAGTTCATAGAGGGCCTCCTATCCCCTTCTTACAGAGGACAGTTGAGTATGATGATCATCCAGAATCCTGGAATGACTTTTGCCAAGTTAAAGGATGGAGTCATCCGTCTTCAGCAGATAGAGGAGCCTCGGGATATATACTTTACTCAAGGCCCTACAGCAGCATCCCAGCAGCCAAGAGCATCAGCGACATCTGCCATGTCAGAGACTGTTACTGAACGCAGAGAGCCTATCTCTAATGAGGCCCTCAACCAAAAGCTAGATGCCCTGACGGACACTGTTGTTTCCTTGGCAAAAATCATCAAGGAGCTGCGTGGATCCCAGCCTGCACCCAAGATCGAGTTATCGACCAGTAAGGAGGATGTCCCATGGATGAGGCCCAGGAAGTACCAAGCGATGAGAGGACGACCCAGCGACAGCTATCAGCCAGATGAACAGCCCATTTGCCACCGTTGCAAGGAGCCAGGTCACTTTTCCAGGGAATGTGCTTTAAACGAGGATCCTCTGGGAAGGCGGGCCACTCCTCAGGTTTAAACTCTCAAAGTCCTGCAGCCTGGTATGACAAGTTCGTGGGAGGACGTCCAGTCATGTTGAATGGCATTCCCTTCAGCGCCTTGTTGGATACCGGGTGCCAGATAACATCAATTTCGCATGTTCTCTACAGAAGGTACTGGGCTGATTCAGACATTAGTAGTAGTCCATCTAACATTGCATTGAACTTATGGGCTAGCAATGGTGAAATAATACCACAAGTTGGGTTCAGAGAAATGACCATTCAGATTGGGAAGGTAGAATTGAAGAATCAAGGTATTATTATTGTAGATGTTGACCGGCGAAAACGTGAACCAGTAATGTTGCTTGGAATGAATGTAATTGAAAATTGTTTTTCCGAGGTAATTACTGTCTTACAGCAGATCGCCGAGACTGCCAGAGTCAGGCAACAGAGATTCCTGCAAAAGGAAATAAAAGCCCTGATGCTGAAACAACAGGTAGAAATATCAGGAGGTGAAATTGGCAATGTAAGGATAAGTGACCCGATACCCATTGTAATACCTCCTGTGAGACAGTGCGGGGGATCATATGCGAGGGGCGCTATGTCTCCCCCAGAATGCGCACTGTCACGTATTGACCCCGGTATAGGGTGTGAGAGAAAGGGACGGTCCGCTCCCTCCGCTCCGGGTCTTGCAAGGTCCCGGAAGTAGACACGGAGTTAAAAGCCTGGTCAGGAGGCAGGGCGGGGTTCCCTGTACACAGATTTGTGCCTTGGCTGCAGCAGCAGCAGATATACAGAAAGGAGAGGTCTAGAGTTCCAGGAGGCCGTGGGCTAGACTAACACGGCCTAGCCCAGGAGGGCTGGAGGAACTCGGGGTGACCCATAACGGAGGCCTTTGGCCTGAAGGACCCGGGTACGTTATATGAACTGTGTCTTGTGTACCCGGCTGCGACCCGGATTCCGGCAGACTGTGCCACCGCTGTGTGTATCAGCAATAAACACCGGGTCCTGTTTGAACCACTACCGGGCTCCACGTGTTTCCTGACTTGCGATCCAGGCGCTGCCCCACATATGGTGGAGAATGCGGGCAACTGCCGGCCCGGTGAAAGTGACTGTTTCATGAGGCTAATGAGCGGCAGCTAAGTGAGAGGAGCAGCAGTCAGTATAGCCGCCAGTCTCTTGCGGGGTGCCCGGCACTGCATGTCCATACTTAAGCCGGCCACGCTACAGTTCAGGCCTGCCGCTGATATGGAGGAAATCCTAAGGCAGCTGGTACTTACCCAGCAGCGGCAACAAGAACAGCAGCAGCGACACGAGGAGCAGCAGCTCCGACAGCAGGAGCAGCAGCAGTTGCGACAACAGGAGCAGTTTCTACAACAGCAGAAAACGAATGAACTGCTCCTGCAGCAAATTGCGGCCTTACGAGACCCGCCAACAGCGCCTCCCCCGGAGCGGCGTGAGGCCCGGGACCGGGTCCGGTCGGCACTGCGGAAGCTGAGTCCAGAGGATGACGTAGAAGCCTTCCTCACCATCTACGAGCGCACCGCAGAGCGAGAAGGCCTCCCTCCCGCTCAGTGGGCTGAAGTGGTGGCGCCATTCCTGATGGGCGACGCCCAAAAGGCCTACACGGACCTCAGTTGGGAGGATGCACAGGACTACGCCAGACTCAAAGGTGAGATCCTTGCTAGACTTGGGGTCAATACTTATGTCCGAGCCCAACGGGTGTTTTCCTGGTCCTATGTGGAGTCCAAGCCGGCTCGCTCCCAGGCGTATGACTTATTGCAGTTGGTGAAACGGTGGCTCCAGCCTGAGAGCTTAACTCCGGGACAGATGGTGGAAAGGGTGGTGGTCGACCGGCTGGTTCGGACTCTGCCGGTTGCGATACAGCGTTGGGTGGGGCAAGGGGACCCGGGTACCTTGGACCAGGTGGTTAGCTTGATAGAGCGATATACAGCCACCCAGGAGTTCATACGGGACTCTGCCCCACTGCGGCAGTTACGCCGGCCTCCGGAGCCGGGTAGAGGTATTCGTTCATCTACAGGGGACTCTCCTAAAAACGTACCCACTGAGAGGACACCCCAGAATGGGGCTGGCAGGAAACCAGGCTCCCCGAGAAGGAGCTTCCGACCCGGCGCTGCCACCGCTACGTGGTGCTGGCGGTGCAAAGGACCGGGACATGTGGCTGCCTACTGCCCACTAACAGTGGAACCCATGGACTGCGGGTTCACACGCCGGCTCTCGATGTATGCCAGCCCCGTGTTCACCGCAGAAGTAGTGGTTCCCCTAACGGCACCACATCTGTGCCCGGTGCTCGTTAATGGACACAGAGCAGAAGCTCTCTTGGACTCTGGCAGTTTGGTGACGCTGGTTCGTGCGTCCTTAATCCCCGGGTTGCAACTCACTGGGGGAGTGGTAGGGGTCCGGTGTATTCACGGGGACCTACGCGAGTATCCGACCACGGAAGTGACTCTATCCACTCCCTGTGGAGAGGTGACTCACGTGGTCGGAGTGGTAAAATCTCTACCCTACGGGACGGTGCTAGGAAGAGACTTACCGTTGTTTTGGTCCTTATGGGGAAGGAGGAGTAGCCCTTCTCTGAGGCCAGGGAATCCGGGTGCTGAGCCCGACGACCCTGAGACCGGGACACCTGCCGTAGGGGTCGCCAACGTAGGGCTAGAATGTCACCCCGATAGGTTCCCGCTAGACGTATTGGCAGGGGAGGTCGAGGAGACCCCACCGCTTCCAGAGTTGGAAGTATCCCGGGGAGCGTTTGGGACAGCCCAGCTACAGGATCCCACACTGACCCGGGCCTGAGAAAGGATAACCGAAATAAACGGGGTAGCTCAGCATCCGGGGGCAGAGAACGTATTTCCACGCATGGTGCTTAACCAAGAGTTACTCTATAGGGTGGACAAAATCCGGGATGAGGTCGTGGACCAACTGGTAGTACCGCAGCCACACCGCCGGGAGGTCCTAGAGATGGCCCACTCCCACCTGCTAGGGGGCCACCTTGGGGCTAAAAAAACGCAAGAACGCATCTTGCGGAGGTTCGTCTGGCCGGGCGTGTATGCGGATGTCCAGAGGTACTGTGACTCCTGCCCGGAATGTCAGCTGACCACACCCATTGCCACCTTCCGTAGTCCATTGGTACCTCTACCAGTTATAGAGGAACCTTTTGAACGGATCGCAATGGATTTGGTGGGGCCTATAGTGAAATCAGCCCGAGGCCACCAACACATACTCATGGTTGTCGACTACGCCACCCGGTACCCGGAGGCTATTCCGTTACGCCGCACCTCGGCGAAGCTGATTGCCCGGGAACTGTTTGCTATGTTCTGTCGCCTAGGACTACCTAAGGAAATCCTCACGGATCAGGGACTCCTTTTATGTCCAAAGTGACCTGGGAACTGTGTAAACTGCTCAACATAAAACAGCTGCGCACCTCGGTGTATCATCCCCAGACGGACGGGTTAGTTGAGCGGTTTAACAAAACCCTGAAGTCCATGCTAAAAAAAGTGGTAGCAAAGGACGGAAAGGATTGGGACATGTTATTGCCCTATCTAATGTTCGCCATCCGGGAGGTACCACAGTCGTCTACGGGGTTTTCCCCCTTTGAACTGTTGTACGGCCGGCATCCTAGAGGGCTATTGGATGTTGCCAAAGAGACGTGGGAACAGGAACCCACTCCCTATAGGAGCGTGATCGACCACGTGGCGAAAATGCAGGACCGGATCACAGCGGTCCGGCCGATTGTAAAAGAGCACCTCATGGATGCCCAAGGAGCTCAAAGCAGCAGGTATAATACACGGGCCACCGTTAGGACCTTTGAGGTGGGGGACCGGGTATTGGTCTTAGTGCCCACAACGGAAAGCAAATTATTGGCCAAATGGCAAGGGCCCTATGAAATCCGGGAAAAAGTAGGGGGGTCAATTACAAGGTATACCAGCCCGGGAAAAGGAAACCCGTGCAGCTATACCACGTAAATTTGCTTAAAGCGTGGAAAGACCGGGAGTGCCTGATCACGGAGGCATCCGATGCACCCGGGGACCCTTTCCCTTCGGCCCCAAGGGATGCCGAAGGGGTACAAATAAGCGACACCCTCACTAAGGCCCAACGACGGGAGGCTCGAAAGTTGGTACAGCAGAATCCCGATGTGTTCTCTGACCTGCCTGGGCGCACTTCGGTCATTCAGCATGACATTGTCACTGAGCCCCGGGTAAAAGTGCGAGTGAAACCGTACCGGGTACCCGAGGCCAGACGGCAAGCCATCGCGGCCGAAGTTAAACACATGCTTAAGTTAGGGGTGATAGAAGAATCCCGGAGCGAATGGGCTAGTCCTATCGTGCTCATTCCAAAGCCGGATGGATCGTTGCGTTTCTGCAACGATTTCCGGAAGCTGAACGAGGTGTCCAAGTTCGATTTATATCCCATGCCCCGGGTGGACGAGCTGATTGAAAGACTGGGCAAGCCCAGTACTTCACAACGCTCGATCTGACAAAAGGTTACTGGCAGGTGCCGCTAACAAAGGCGGCCAAGGAAAAAACCGCCTTTGTTACTCCGGAAGGTCTCTATCACTACGTCGTGTTGCCGTTTGGGTTGCATGGAGCCCCGGCCACATTCCAGCGGCTCATGGACATTGTGTTAGAACCTCATCGGGAGTACGCGTCCGCCTACCTAGATGACATTATCATCTTTAGTCCAGATTGGCATACCCACTTATCCCAGGTTCAGGCCGTGGTGGATTCTCTCAGGACAGCGGGCCTGACGGCCAATCCAAAAAAATGTGCCATGGGGCTCAAGGAGGCCCGGTACCTGGGGTATGTGATTGGGCGAGGGGTTATCAAACCCCAAATAAACAAAATCGAGGCCATTCAAAATTGGCCCCGACCGGTGTCTACCAAACAGGTGAGGGCGTTCCTCGGCATAGTTGGGTACTACCGACGCTTCATACCCAACTTTGCTGGGCGAACGGCGGCCCTGTCCGACCTGTTGAAAGGGAAGAAAACTGCGTTGGTGCGTTGGAATCCCCAGGCAGAGGCAGCCTTTCAGTCCATGAAGTCGGCCTTGTGCGGACAGCCCATCCTCATCAGTCCTAACTTCAAACACGCCTTCGTTGTACAAACAGACGCCTCGGAGGTGGGGCTGGGGGCTGTGCTGTCGCAGGAAGTGGACGGAGAGGAACATCCGGTCACTTAAGCCGGAAATTGTCACCGGCAGAAAAGAATTATAGCGTAGTGGAGAAGGAGTGCTTGGCTGTTAAATGGGCCTTGGAGTCCCTACGTTATTATTTGCTTGGGCGACAGTTCCGGTTGATTACGGATCACGCTCCCCTGGTCTGGATGCAAAACGCCAAGGAACGGAACGCTCGGGTCACCCGGTGGTTCCTGTCCCTCCAAAACTTCAATTTTACGGTGGAGCATCGGGCTGGCAAGTTGCTGGGTAATGCGGATGCCCTGTCCCGGGCACCCTGTTTGATGGCTGGGGTTCAACCCCACAAGTTTGAACCGAGGGGGGGGGTGTGTGAGACAGTGCGGGGGATCATATGCGAGGGGCGCTATGTCTCCCCCAGAATGCGCACTGTCACGTATTGACCCCGGTATAGGGTGTGAGAGAAAGGGACGGTCCGCTCCCTCCGCTCCGGGTCTTGCAAGGTCCCGGAAGTAGACACGGAGTTAAAAGCCTGGTCAGGAGGCAGGGCGGGGTTCCCTGTACACAGATTTGTGCCTTGGCTGCAGCAGCAGCAGATATACAGAAAGGAGAGGTCTAGAGTTCCAGGAGGCCGTGTGCTAGACTAACACGGCCTAGCCCAGGAGGGCTGGAGGAACTCGGGGTGACCCATAACGGAGGCCTTTGGCCTGAAGGACCCGGGTACGTTATATGAACTGTGTCTTGTGTACCCGGCTGCGACCCGGATTTCGGCAGACTGTGCCACCGCTGTGTGTATCAGCAATAAACACCGGTCCTGTTTGAACCACTACCGGGCTCCACGTGTTTCCTGACTTGCGATCCAGGCGCTGCCCCACACTCCCAAAACTGAAATGTTGGTCTGGTGTAAAGCCGCAAAAGGCATTAAAGGACAAGACTATCAAGCCCTGGTAGAACCCGTGTACTCAGACAGTAGGCCCACTGTACTGACAGCCAGAGGAGTAGTTGAGGTACACTGGGGAAGACTGCCATTACGCCTTCTAAATTGCGGGGAAGATAAGGTCACCGTACCGAAGTATGCTACCATGGCTAAATTATTTACAGTTGATAACAATGCCATCACAGCCATCGAGCCCTTGAAGCCGTCAAGTCAGGCAGATGACAATGGCTCAGGGGAAAAGCTGAACGATTGGTGCCAGAAACTACACGTGGGTACCAGTTCTATACCTTCCCATCAAAAGCATGGCGTATACCAGGTAGTAAAAGAATATGAGCAGATATTCACCAAACACCCGTTAGACTTAGGGCAAATTAAAGGGGTAGAGCACACTATACCCACAGGTAACCATCAGCCTATAAAAGAGAGGTATAGACTATTACTACCCGCTCACTATCAAACCACCAAAGACATGCTCAAAGAGATGAAAACTGCACGTGTAGTAAGGGACAGTTGTAGCCCCTGAGCAGCGCCTTTAGTGTTGGTTAACAAGAAGGACGGGACCATGAGAATGTGCGTAGACTACCGGCAGATCAACCGCATTACACACAAGGATGTGTGGCGCCCCGCACCGAGTGCGTCACAGGAGGGTATTGCAGCCACAAAAGCAGCAGCAATATTCTCTGACCCAGCAATCACACAGTTAACTCAGAGATCCATACCCTGCATGCATCACCTAGCATAGAGGGCCAATCAGGTCCTGGTGGGCGGAGTGTAAGGGTAGTGTGTAGTGGAAGTTTAAGTTTAGTGCAGAACAGTCTGCAAGAGTCTACAAAAGAGAACTCTCCAAGCAACGTAGGAGAAGGAGCCAAAACCACGAGCTCTACAACCTAGGCGAGGGGGTTGCACAGTTTCGTGCGGCCCCCTGGCCACCTTCTACCGGCCATCTCCCTACCGTCACCACGGTTGAGCACCATTAGTCCCGGTGCATTACCAACCGATCTACGGGCATCAAAATGCGGGCTCAAAATCATCCCATGCCCATCTACAGCCGGTTTGCTTGTACCGAAGCTAGCAGTAGTCCAGCTCTGCTATGCGAACCAGAAGAGTGGAGGGACCGCTTTACAGGAGCACCCCACCATCGCCAAATCCAGTCGTCTAACCAGCGGTGAACCCACCAAGGGACCCAAGGCTCCCCAAAGCATCCGGAACGTATACCCCGGATAGGGCATTCAAGCAGCCACCCTGTACCCGATCTGGTATTCCTGGGCGACAACGGCACAGTACTTAGATAGAATGGAGGAACACCGCGGATCTCTGAGAACACACTGGTCATTGCTGAGTCCACCCGGTCTACTACCTACTAACTGTATACCATGTACTGCCTGCTGGTTACAGTAAAGAACCCGTTGCAGAGACTTACAGTGTCCGTGCCTTCTTATGAACTGTTTATCCGCATTTCAAGGTAACCGCAGCTGCCTCACAACATCTTCAGCAGCTCACGGCTCCGGGGATCACCGCTCAGCCTGTGAGGAGCGTTCCATCTTGCTGCATTCCATCCCCCGGAGGCCCGCAGCGTCGGTACAATTAACGAATCTCTCATAGGTGGCGTCACAACAAATTAACCCCTTAATGTGTTCCCACAAGACGTCTTCACTTTTGATCTGCACTCAACTGGGCCCCACTACCGGCAGACTCGGCACCCCGTGACAAGGAGGAAGGAAACGTCTGTCTAAACCAGAGTCCTGGCCACGGTGAGTCAGATGCATACCCGTTACCTAGGATTGAGGAGTCATTAGCTGCATTAAAATCTGCTAACTACTTTTCCACCCTAGATCTGACTAGTGGGTATTGGCAAGTTCCTATGACAGAGGTTGACAAGGAGAAGACAGCGTTTACTACGCCGATGGGCCTCTGTGAGTTCAATTATATGCCGTTTGGACTCTGCAATGCACCTGGTACCTTTCAACACCTGATGGATTGCTGCCTAGGACATAAGAACTTTGAAACTGTCTTCCTGTACCTGAATTGCATCATAGTCTACTCCAAGACATATGAACAACATCTACAAGATCTGGCTGAAGTGTTTGAAGCCTTATCCAGATACGACATGAAGATCAAACCATCCAAGCGCCACCTACTTAAGCCAAAGGTGCAGTACCTAGGACATGTCGTGAGTTCAGAGGGAGTAGCACCGGATCCTGATAAAGTCACAGTGATAAGGGATTGGCCAAGACCGACTCATGTGAAAGAGGTGAGACAATTCCTGGGACTGGTGGGCTATTATAGAAGATTTATCAGAGGATTCACAAAGTTAGCAGCTCCCCTACAAGGCATCCTGGTAGGACAGTCAAAAAGGTCTTCAACCCGTAATCCCCCTTTCCAGTGGAGTGACGAAAGGGAAGAGTCCTTCAAAAAGCTAAAGTGGGCGCTGACAGGAGAAGAGATCCTGGCGTATCCGGATTACCATCAACTCTTCATTCTGTACTAGGATGCCAGCAACGTGGGACTGGGAGCAGTACTGTCACAGAAGCAAGGAGGCAAAGAGATAGTTATTGCCTTTGCAAGTAGGAAACTGCGGCCTACGGAAAGAAACCCTGAGAATTACAGTTCCTTCAAGTTAGAACTACTGGCAGTAGTTTGGTCTGTAACCGAGCGTTTCCAGCACTACCTGGCAGCTGCAGAATTCACCATCTACACGAATAACAACCCATTGATCCACCTGGACTCAGCAAAATTAGGTGCGTTAGAGCAGCGATGGATAGCCTGGCTGTCTAACTACAATTTTGTCATCAAATATAGTGCAGGCCACAAGAACGGGAATGCAGATGCCTTATCCCGGATGCCACACCTGAAAGAAGTGGAAGAGGAACCAGAGGAGCTGGAAGAAATTGAGCTTCCAGCCTGTCAACGTCTTAAGGTAGAACAGTATCAACCCGGCATTTACCAAAAACAACAGAAGGCAAATCTCAACCCGTTAACGCACCATGGATGGGCTGACACCCAGGATAGCGATCCAGCTGTGAAGCTAGTGAAAGAGCTGCTTACACAACAAGGTGCGTACCCTAATCAGAATGCTCCAGCTGAGACCCAACAACTCTGGAAAGAAAGAAGCAAGTTGTTCCTATATCAAGGGAAGCTCTGCAGAAGGCACACCAACCCTAAAACACATGAGCTGGTGTGGCAGATTATCGTACCCAAGAGAGACGTCAAAATGGTCTTAGAAGCCTACCATGACAGTGCAGGTCATTTTGGATGGAAGAAGTTGGAAATGCTCTTAAGAGAGAGATTCTACTTGGTTGGCATGAGAAAATCAATTGAAGATTGGTGTAGAAAATGTGTCCCGTGCAACCTCAGAAAAAAGGATCAACAGAGTAAGAGAGCCCCACTCCAGTCCACAGTAATCAAGCAACCACTTGAGTTAGTTGCGTTAGACCACATCAAGTTGTCACCTAGCCGGTCAGGCTATGTCTATGCCTTAACCATCATGGACCATTACTCCCGCTTCTTAGTGGTGGTACCCGTCAAGGACCTGACAGCGAAGACAGCTGCAGAAGCATTTCAGACACATTTCTGTAGACCTCATGGCTACCCGGAACAAGTCCTTGCAGATCAAGGTCCAGCTTTTGAGTCAGAGATTTTCCAGGAATTCTGCAACATGTACGGCTGTAAGAAGATCTGCACGACAGCCTATCATCCCCAAACCAATAACTTATGCGAAAAGATGAGCCATATTGTGATTGACCTGTTGAAAACCTTACCAGAGTCAAAGAGAAATCAATGGCCAGAGAAATTACCCGACTTGGTAGACTTATACAACCATGTCCCGGTAAGTTCTACAAACTGCACCCCAGCCTACCTTATGCGAGCAAGGTCCGGTAAACTGCCAATTGATTTAGATATGGGAATTCTGAAGCCAGACGCAGAAGTTGAAGAATCCAATTGGGATACCCTACGTCAACAGCAGTATCGCCAAGTACAAGAGTGAGTAGAGAAAAGTCTCCAGCAAGCTAGAGAAAGACAAGAGAGAACCTTTAACCAACGTGCTCAAGCAACCCCATTACAACCTGGTGAGCAAGTTCTCAAGAGAAAGAGATGCACCAACAAATTGGATAATCAGTGGGAAACCACCCCATATACAGTCTTACCATCAAATTTAGACAATGCCAAAGTGTGTCTAATCAGCAAAGACGAAGGAAGGACGTCAGCAGTTGTGTCAAGAGACCATCTCAAACCGTGTCCTGAAACCCTGAAAACACCAGAAGTAACCTTACCCATACAGATCCAACCTGTCAAGAAAGAAAAGGAAGTATTCCAAACCGTCTTAGGAGATTTCCTTAAAACATGGCCAAATTACTACGGAGCAGTTGTAGTCCACATGATTGCTTTCCCTCCAATGGTAGAACCAACACCAAAACCCGTACCAGAAGAAGTCCCAAAACATGAAGAACTGGAAGTTGAGCCTGAAGAGGAAGAACCAAGTCTTGGTCCCAGTGAGCTTGCCAGTCCTACTGTCAGATCTCCATCTTCAGTAGTAGCAGATACTCCAAACAGGTACACGTCCACCCGCACCAATATGCTAAGTACATTCAGTATACCAGGCTTACACAGATCACAGCGTAGTACCAAGGGTCAGTTACCGGCTAGGTACAGAGATTAAAATGTGGAATCCAATGTCAAATGCATCATAGTAGTATATAGTTAAATAGAACCCGTTAAAGTGAAGGTGTACAGAAAGGGTGAGAGTAGCATGGTGTTAGGTGGCAGCCACAGAGAGAAAGAACTTGGCCTCTTATGCAGTGACCCGAGGGCTTAGGAGCCTACTGCACTTAAACCACAGACACCCGTTGATACCTGTGTATAATAATTTGCAACGTTAAAAGCCCAGTACCTACAGAGACTATCCAGTTTGAACTATTTACATATTCTTGAACTTTTCTTAATTTTCATTAACTACGGACCATACTTACCATGAAACTGGTTGTGGTAAAGACTTAGTGTATATAGTTACCAGCCCTGAGGCTATAGACTAAAAACCCCGGAAGGACTGATTTGTTTTGAACTTTTTGGACTCTTTTTGAGCATCAGTGGTTTTTGTAATTTTTGTTTTTTAAGACTCTGTAAATATTAATTGTTATGTTAACTGTTTGTTTTTCTACAGTCCCGGAGTACTGTTCTTTACTAAGGTGGAATGTGGCACTCCAGGGGTTAATGTGCCACAGTAACAACACTAAGGGTTAACTCCCCACACAACCCACAACACTACACTAGTGCCTCCAGGCCAGAAGGGGAGATAAAGCTGCTTCCCTATATATTTTGGGTGTAGAGGAAGTGGCAGTTAGTTCAGTTCCTGACAGGACTGAGGGAAAGGACCTGGGTGTAAAAGGGCTGCGTTAGGCTCACCCCACGGTCCACTGTCCAGTTCCAGGCCAGCCAGGGTCTGAGGAATAGGAGAAGCAGAGGAACACACCCAGGACACGGAGTTACCCTAAACTCACCCCGGAGAAGTGCAAAGACCGGATACCGGATCCGCAATTGTGCCTGACACAAGCAGCACAGAAAACACCACATAAGTGAAGATTATATATCTTCACTGTACCACAGCGAAGCAATATGGCGGGGTCAGAAACACAAAGATAAGACTCAAGTTGCCTAGCAAGTTTGGTATCAGTGAGGAGAGACAGGGCCGGCAGCCTAGCTAAAGCGGCAGCAGGGCCCACACACAGCGAAGGAGTAGGAAGCCAAGGACGCGGCCAGGGTAGGAGCAACCCGGCCCCGGGACAGACTCCGTAGACAATATCTACTGAATACCATCTGCAATAAAGACTTGGAAAACTACAAAACTGCGAGTCTGTGTAATTCTTGCGCTCGAGCCCTACTCTCCCTCATAAACTGTTATCATCTCTACCACTACCCCTACCCTGCATCATCCATAGACTATCATCATCACTGCCCTGGGGAATCAGGCTCTGCCTGTGGAGAGCCGTTACATCACCGGCTGCCAAACATCATCCCCGGAGGTTCTGCAGCAGCGGTGGTCACCCTGACCACATACCACGGGTGGCGTCATGACTCTATCCCCTGTAAATAGCCCCCAAACTCATTACTTGTGGGCCCGGGACACGGACCGGACCAAGACCACCGTGATTCCCCGGTCCGATACCGAGTACCCGTCCCAGTGGGCTCTACAACCTGCATTTACACAGCTTTAGTACATAAAATGCTTTATGGAAGGACTTCTTTAATAAGTGGTAAAACCCATAAAGATTCTTTATAAGGCCAAACAATCAGGATAACACTGATTAGGACTGGTGTATTTGATTGCATCCATGATTATGTTCAACCAAAGTGTGAGCACTTAATTTTAAATTGAAAAGTAGAGTGGACTAAACCAGATTGATTATAAATGTCACAATATTTGCAAAGGAAACTAATATCTTAAACCATCACAATGATCACACTGACTGGTACATACTATAATAACTGATAGAGCTATCTACTGCAGTATGTTTTGCCCATGAGCATAATGAATACACTAGGCAATTTAAAGTGTAAATGTCATTTCACTTAATTTAATGCTATTTTTCTGCCATATAACTTATTTTCTGACATTTTTCTGTGCTATATTTAAAAACAGCACTTTCTGTCTGTGTGGGAGTGGACAGCAGCTCATATCGATTAGTGCAATGTGATGTGATAGCAGAGAAAGGGACAACAGATATCCTGAGCTGTGTGGAGCCAGAAGACAAGGGGTTAACAGACATTGTGACACAACTTTCTGGCAGAAAAAAGCCTTACCTGATCCTGAACTCTGATGTTGCTTAGCAACTCTAGGCTCCCTCAGAGCAATCTGTTACAATGTTACAGGTCCGTATTCACTGAAGACGGCTGTGACGGATAAAAAAACATGTGTCTGCTTCACACACAGTGCAGTTGGGACACTTTGAATAAGGTTTAGGAATGGTTTGCAACCAGAATTTTCTAAACAAGTATATTAGAAAGTTTATTAAAATCACTTGTTCTAAATTATTATTAACTAAAAAATTTAATGGCACTTACGCTTTAAAGAACTCAAACATTTTTTTACATTTTTAGGCTTGATTATCAATTCACGGTTATGTATTTAATCAGTGTTACTTGCTGAATAATTCATTGACATAGAAGTAAATGTTACCACTTACAATTATTTTCTCCGTTTTAAAAACTTTTTGAACTGATATATTTATTTTACCTGTATGATCTTCCTAATTTTTGCTCTAATTTCCCTCTGCCTACAGATATTTGGCCATCCGCTACCCACTAAAATCACGAGACCTCCGTACAGCTCGAAATGCCCTGGCAGCCATTGCAGTTATATGGGCCCTTTCTATTCTGTTTGCAGGCCCTTATCTGAGTTACTATCATATCATCCTTTACAATGAAGTGCCCATTTGTATTCCCAACTGGGAAGATCGTAGAAGGAAGATCATGGATGTATCAACATTTGTCTTTGGGTACCTTTTACCTGTACTTATTCTTGGATTGTCTTATGCTAGAACCATCTGCTTTTTGTGGACTTCAGTGGATCCTGTGAAGACTGTATCTGAGTCTCGAAAAGCAAAGCACAAAGTGACCAAAATGATAGTGATAGTTGCTGTGCTCTTCTGCATCTGTTGGCTTCCTCATCACTTAGTGATCTTGTGCTTCTGGTTTGGACACTTTCCCTTCAACAGGGCTACATACGCCTTCCGCCTTGTGTCCCATTGTATGTCCTATGCTAACTCATGCCTAAATCCTATTGTTTACGCTCTTATCTCCAAGCACTTTCGAAAACGGTTCAAGCAAGTGTTTACATGTATGCTGACTCAGAAACGGGCACGCAACAAAGTCCATGCAGTGCAGGCTGCGAACACTGTAGCTGGTTTTTATGCCGGACATACAGAGGTTACCCAAGTTCAGGAGGAATCTGCTCGTGGTGGAAGAACACCAAGGGAAGAAGGTATTGAGATCGGTAGCCCGGAGGAATCATCAAGCCGAAGGATGGTTGGAGGAAGTTGGGGAACACGATTGCCCAAAACTGTTGGTTTTACAACACAGGCATCATAACAAGGAACTCTCAATGGTTGCACCCAATGGTAATATCAAAAGCACATCAGCAAACAATGCCACGTCTTCACTCGAAGGCTCTAAAGATGAGGTTATAAACTGCAATTTCTTATCCTACCTCAGGCAACATGAATAAAATATGATGTTTTCTGAATAAACAATTAATTACCATGCCTGCAACTAGACAGCGCCATGCTGCTAAAACAAATGCTAGTAATAGATGGAAAATTTATATTTGAATTACAGTTACAGTCACTTTTCTGGAGCTTTACTTTGTACTGCTGCACTTTGACTTTCACCCATGGGGTGAAGGTATATAATTGCTATATTATTCCTGCACTGTAGAATGCTGCTAATTTTATCCCATGGTCACAGGTCTTTAAAGTCACATTCTTAAAACGATATCTTCTCAGAGTATATCAGGTCCCTTTGTTAATTATATTCACTAAGAGCCGTGTGATCTTTATGGTCCACAAAAGTGAAAGAAATAAAAATACTAAATGTGTTCTGGGCATCATGTTCACAATGGCTTCCAGTGTCTTCAAACCTGACATTTCACAGGAAAGAGAGGGAGGAATATATTACTGTACTGTGGATCTATACTACTGCAGCCTCCAATTACATGAGTAGTATTGACAATATCGTCAATACAAAGGTGCTGCTGTTACAATGAGTCATGCTCCGTTATATTCTGACTAGGGATGAGCGAGTACCTTAATATTCGCACTCGCTATACTCGCAACGAGTAGGTCCTGGAACTCGCTACTCATTGTGAATATAGCGAGTACGAATACTTTCGCAGTGTATCTATAGATACACTGCGAAAGTAGCCTAAAAGTGATTAAAAGATGTTAAAAAAAATAAAATTACATACTCACCTGTCCGACACCTGCACCGGGACAGGCAGAGAAGCCATCCATTCGCTGGACAAGGACCTGTGACTACCAGCCAATCAGATGGCCTGTAGCGATTTGGCCAATCAGATGGCCAATCTGACAGTACATCTAGGACCTTGCAAACTGGCCAATCAGGTGTCCGCTAGCGATCACGTGGTTGTGACGTGGCGCCATCTGATTGGCCAGATCGCTACCGGTCATCTGATTGGCTGGTAGTCACAGGTCCTTGTCCAGCAATCGGATGGCTTGTCTGCTGGTCCCGATGCAGGCTTCGGACAGGTGAGTACGTAATTTTATTATTTTTAACAACTTTTAATCACTTTTAGGCTACTTTCGCAGTGTATCTATAGATAAAGTATTAGGACTACTCGCTACTCCCGAGTACACATAAGTACTCGGAGAGAAGCGAGTAGACGAATACTGCTACTATTCGTCGAATACCGAATAGTAGCAAGTATACTCGCTCATGCCTAATTCTGACCTATGAGATCAGAAACCTCAACCCTCAGAATAGAATTATACACTGTATATATTAAAGTTAAATCAAAATTATTTACTCAACTAAAATCGAATCATTTATTAGATTTGATACTATTGCCATTTCAAAGGGAGACTCTACCTAAATTGACAGCTTAAACCAAGTACAAGCAATCAGTGCACCTTTGGTTCAACACACCGTGTCAACCTTAGTTTGCATCTCTCTCTACCTTCTGATAACTCGATTGACAGTTCTGATTTACAGGAGCCAGTAAAGGGCTGACAGATGAAAGAAAAGTTGGTGGGAACATACACTGAACTATTTAGCGATGTCAAGCGTGGTCTAAGCACCTGTGCTTGGTATGAACAGTCATTTTCTACTGATAGAATCCCTTTAACAAATGTTTTAACATTGACAACATTAAAGGGGCTGTCGACTACTAGGACACCACCTTCTGATTTCCCCAGCAAAAATAAAGGACCCTGTACTCATTTCCTGTGCTGCAGCTGTTCCAGCGGTGTCAGTAATCATGGTTCCAGGTCTCATGTGACATTGTAACGTCACGCGAGCCCTGCGTCCAATCACCGCTGGCTTCTCTCTGCTCGCTTTCAAACCAAACGAGCAATCAACACGAAGTAATCGGCAGCCATAGCATCACTTCCTGTTGATTAACTCATTTGGTCCAAAGGCGGGAGAGAAGCTGGTGATGGTTGAACACCGGGCTCACATGATGTCACAATGTTACGTGAGACCTGGAACCACGATTACTGACGGCACTGGAATGGCGCTAGCACAGGAGGTGAGTACAGGCTCTTTTATTGTATTTGGGAGAAACAGTGGAATCAGAAGGGGTTGGCTTAGTAGTGGAAAACCCTTTGAACTATAGCATTTTTACAAGTAACACATGTCCTACCAGTCCAACATTTTTAGACTTCAGGCAAAACTAGTCAACATTGGCCAACTATGTTTCATTGCTGTTATACAATTTGCAAAACTTAATTATACATTTTTAATTGCTAAAGCAACTGCAAAACCATAATGCTATTTGTTATTAGTTAAAGATAATCAGTCAGCAGATTATTCCTACACCAGCTAAGAGAAATGATGTGGGACAAAGAACCTAATTCCAGTGCTGTATCACTTACCTTTGAGCTGCTTGATGTAGTTTTGATAAAACTACAGTTTTATCTGATGCAGATCGATCAGTTCTTTGAATGCTGAGCTCTGTATCACCACACCTCCACCACTGATTGACATCTTTCTGTGTACACTGTGCAGAGGCAGAAAGCTGCCAATCAGTGGTGTGGTTGTGGTTATATAGAACCCCTAAATACAGAGGACTATATGGCAGTAAGTTTACTATTCTTCTAGTGATAATCTCCTGTTGATAAAACCATTATTATATCAAAACTACTGCAAGCAGTTTAATTAGTGTCACATCGCTGTAATACAATCTGCTTCTCTCAGATGAGGTGGCAAAAGCCTAGCAACAAATCCCTGTTACGTATTTAGGCTGTTTTGAATGCTGTCATTCTATTTTCCATTACAGCTAACAAGATCAGGCAATATAAGGTTTAACTACTCCAAATACCATTAGACTATAGACACATTAGATTGATATTGGCCGAACCTTCTAATTTTTTGTGTGACCAGACGAATATGTAATGTGAGTAGATGCATCCTAATGTCCCGTCATAGATGATGTTGGAGGAGATTAGCATTCGGCAGCTTAAATTCAAACAATGAACGTCAGCCTCCAACCAAGTCTTCAAAGCATAAAATTCAATCACTTAAAATGAACCTGTCACCCCCCCCCCCAGTGCTTTACAAACTGAAAGCACCACCTTCAGCTGCGTCTATGCTGCATTGTGTGAAGGTGCCTATAATATCTTTCCCCCCGTGTACACCGAAAGAAACACTTTATAATGTTTCCCGCTATGTATGTAAATCATTACATAGGGGGTCCGAGGGGTCTTGTCACTGTGTCCTAACGATGCTGCCTGCCGGTCCTCTCGCCTCCTCTATGTGTCAGCCGCCTCCTCTTCTCTCTCTGTCTCCTCCTCTTCGGCGCTTGCGCAGATTCATCTATGTTCATGCAGGCGTACAGAGCTCAGTCGGAGTGCGGGGAGCCTGGCTGTCATCATTGTAACTGAGTGAAGTATCACATACAGCAGAACATAACTGGAGCCTGCACTTCACACAGGCGTAATGATGACAGCCAGTCTCCTCTCACTCCGGCTGAGCTCTGCGCGCCTGTGTGAACAAAAAAGAATCTGCACCGGCCACAAAGAGGAGGGGACAAACAGAGAAGAGGAGGTGAAGAGGACCGGCCCGGCAGAGATGTTAGGACACAGTGAAAAGACCCATCGGACCGCCTAAGTAGTGATTACATACATGGCGGGAAACATTGTAAAGTGTTTCTTTCGGAGTACAGGGGAAGGAGCAGGGGCGGACTGGCCCAGGTGGCAGGGTGGCAAGTGCCCCCCAGGCTGGCCGTAATGGCCTCATCCACGACCGCCCCCAAACTGAAATGGGGGCCGGTCCGGCTCTAATTTGCGGCCGCAGCCACTAACTTTACAGCAGCCGGACAGCCGACGAGCCAGGCTGTGTAGTGAGTGATGACCCCCCCCCTCCCCCACTCTCCTCCCCTCACGAAACTCCATTAGCACCCCCCCCTGCTCCTCACTTAGGGCTGACAAAATGTGAATGCCTCCCAGGGTCAGGTGTACCAGCCTGCCCCTGGGAAGGAGAAAGTATAGTCACCTTCACAGAATGTGGCATAGACGCTGCTGAAGATGGTGCTTTCAGTTTGTAAAGCACTAGGGGGTGACAGGTTCACTTTAATCCCTTTTTTCCCATGGAGATTAAACCAATGCTGGAAGAGTCCAGCAGCGGCTTACCCCACTCTCACCATAAATACATGTGAGTGGTTGTCTGAACCAAACATATATGTGTGAGATAACTATTGGTTCACAGATATTTAAAGTATGTTTGCACCTTTACTGTAAAGAACCCTTTTCTAATGAAATGCTCCTTGATCCTTTGTAGCATTATTGAAATTAATAAATCATGTGCCTGTCCTTTGTATCAACCACACATGCATGGACACATGAAATCCTTGTAAAATAAGATTATTCATCTAGTTGCCTGCCGTTGAGCCCCCCTTCCCCATACCAGTGGGGGCTGTTATGATGGTTTTATCTTTCAGCAATGTGTTGAGATGGACTTAATGCAGATTTTGATTATTGTACAGAGGTCTTCTCCTTCCCTTATTTAAAGGGATCCTGTCACCCCCAAAACACCTCCTAAGCTCTTAAAAGCTGTCCCTAGTGCATATTAACACTTTCCCTACACTCCTTTTTGCTCCTAAATGCACCTAATCAAAGTGAAGAAAAACGTTTTATAAGTACCTCATTATTGATGCTAATGAGTGATAATCTATTCATAGTCACTCACCAGGCAGCCCCTAGGGGTTTGTAATGGGACCGCCGTACTGTTGTTATGAGGAATGGAATCCTCTTCTGTGCCTGCGATCCGGAGACACAGGCCGCTCTGTTCCGGCTCCCGCACGCATGCGCAGTGCGCTCCCGCACGCATGCGCAGTGAGGCACTTGAAGCTCAAAGCGAGCGGCGCGGGTGTATACGTCACCCGGCGCCAGGAAATGACGCGAATCGCGTCATAATGCCCCATCTGAAGCCCGTGCGTAATGGGAGAGTGGGGAGGCGCGCAGAGAGGCGCGATTTTGAATCTATTAGGAAGATCACGCCTGAATAGGCGTGATATCATGAAGAGGGGCTGCCTGGATGAGTGACTATGAATAGATAGTCACTCATTAGCATCAATAATGAGGTACTTATAAAACGTTTTTCTTCACTTTGATTAGGTGCATTTAGGAGCAAAAAGGAGTGTAGGGAAAGTGTTAATATGCACTAGGGACAGCTTTTAAGAGCTTAGGAGGTGTTTTGGGGTGACAGGATCCCTTTAATTCTGGTAAGTAATAAAATAAAGTTACATCTGCAGTCTACGCCATTGGTGCAGTAGATAATATCTGTCTCAGATTTCACTGATCCCTATGGGAATTTTCACAGCCTGTCCGTAGTAACATCAGCTTCCTTTATAATATTGCTTGCATTTTCTATTCTTTTCATCTCTCTCAATGCCTATTCTGTACATTGAAGCAATGTCATTCTCTTGTCGTATTACGCTTCTTATCAAGAACATCTTGCTGGTATATTGCAGAATAAATTCAAATGAAATGATTGTGTTGACTTCAATGAAATATTCACAGTAAAAAAAAAAACAATTCTTATTTTCAAGGAATATACACAGGCTGACCTCAGCACTTAGTCTAGCTAAGCATACTTGTAGACTAAGGGCAAAGACCAGGTATAATGAAGTGTCTTATGCCCTGCAACGTTAGTGCTTTTCAATAAACTGTTCAATGGAACAGTTCAATGGTAACAACCAATCCAATGTTCACACAGGCAAATAAATCAAACCATAAATGTCCATTAATTAAGTTAAAGGGAACCTGTCAGGTCGTTTTTTGCCCTCCAGCTATCACAGTCTCTAGCTGCAGCTTCATAATACTAGTATAATGATCCCTGTCTGAGCTCAAAGTGTAACGTTAAAGGGGAACAAAATTAAGGGACATGGCAGGAAGACAGCTGTGGATGGGAGGTGTTAGGATGAAAATATGCGATATTACTTTGGCTAAGGGGTCCATAAAATATGTGGGAATTCACTTAGGGAGAGATACACGGTAGATATGTCGCCTAAATTATGCCCTATTAATCAACAAAATTAAAAAAGAACTAGAGAGATGGAGAGACCTGCCATTGTACTTGTTGGAGAGGTGTCCTTTTATCAAGATGTGTAGCGTCTCGAGGTTGTTTTATGCGCTACAGACTGTCCCTCTCCTGCTTCCACACGTTGACGTCAACAGGATAAACAGAGCTTTCACAACCTTTTTATGGAGAGGCAGAAAGCCCAGAATCAGGGGGTATACCCTGATGCTCACAAAAGATGAGGGTGGACTGGGGCTACTGAATGTACAGGGATACACAATATAGCCTGTTTGACTAGGCACATACTTGATTGGCTGAGGCACATAAGTAGACACTCAGACTAAGCACTAGAGTCGGAGTGGTGCAGCCGGTGGAACCCAGTAGCTATTTTACAGTCAGCAGGCACATTGGTGGATCCTTGGGTGAAAAATTCAATCATCCTCAAAGACACCAGGGGGCATGGAAAGCGCTGCGAATCAAACTAGGATTATCTTGGAAAATTTCCAAATATCTTAGTCCATGGCAACATCCTGACTTCAGACGGGGTAAAGAAAATGCACTCTTTAAAGTATGGAGGGCGAGGGGAGTCAGAAATCTGCAAGACCTAATGAAGATGCAGGAGTCAAGGTGGTTGACAGCTGAGGAGACTCTGAGACGGTGGCGACTCAACAACTAACATACTTTTCAATTCGAACAACTGAGACTACATCTGTTTCATCATCTTCATGACTTGAGACGGGAATGCTTAACTCATGGATTGGACATCCAAATGGCAAGGGACACGCTAGATATCAGTGTATCTACTATACATGCCACTCTAAGATGAGATCTAGTTCCCTCGCGTCAACAAAAGATTTTTAAAACTTACGAGGGGAGACTGCAGGAAGGAGAGATTGAGGACAAGATTTTAAGATGCTGCAACGAGATTGAAAATAACATTCTGAACGAGAGATGGAGAGACACCTGCTTTAGAATAATGCATGGAGCTATTTTGGGGTTCAATATACCGCCCAGTGCATCCATCCAAATGGAAGACAGTCTTACCCAAAATGCGGAGAAAACAAGGCAAATACTGTATGTTCCATGGGATCTGGGAGTGCAGGGCTATTGTCCACACATGCAAGATAGTGAGGAATTGGACACAAAGCATATTCCAGCATCCTGTCCCATTAGACTACATGGTGTGGATAAAATTATTACATATTGTCATGGTCCTGCACAAATGACTTATGTTGCGACATTGGCTAAGGCACCAACAGAATTACAGACTGATCTCAAAAATGCGATGTTAATTGAGGTAGAAGCGGAAGGGAATAAAGACACTAAAACAGCCAAGATTTTAGTGAAATGGAAAACATTTATAATAGCCCAACGTCCCAGAGAAGACATTCGTCAGGTGGTCTACCCCTTTCGTGATACGGCATGGTACATTCTAGAGGACCTGCTAGGCACACTTGGCCCATTGAAGATCATGGGAGTACCTGAGATAGTCTTGCCATTTGATTGATTTGATTGCCATGGGTGCCCCATGCAGTGGGGATGTGAACTTGAGAATTACTTTTATGCTCAGGATTACATGCAACAGATGTTAAAGTAGGTGTTGGGGGTTTGTTTGAGGGAGGGAGAAGGGAGGGAATGTTGGGGTTTGAATCTTGGTATATTAAACCCATCCATTTAATGTGTTTAAACAATTTTATTTCTATTGCCATATATGAAGTGGATTGACCACATTTTATACTCTTTGGGAATGTTCTGATGTAGCAATACATGATTCTTGTAAAACTCAATAAAAAGATTCTTTTAAAAAAAATAAAAAATAAATAAAAAGGATGGTGGAAGGGGGTACACTTACATTTTCTTATGTAACTGAGACAGTAACTACACCTTGGAGGATGTAGTCTTTCTGGCAGGTTTATAGTTAACTCATTTCCAACTTCTCTGTATGAAAAGACCTGCGTGATGTCCTAAGTGTGTGCCCATAGTGGGCGGAGCTAAGCAAGCAAAATAATTCTGTTCTATGAAGACTTAGCTCCGCCTATTGTAGTCACATGCTTTTGACATCACACAGGTCCTGCAGCATATTCTGAAATTCAGCTGAAATGTTACCTATTAACCTTCCAGAAAGACTACATCCTCCAAGGTGTAGTCTGACTGCCTAACTTACATAAGAAAATGTAAGTGTATAAATGCTTTTAATTTCACCTTTACCATTACACTATGAGCTCAGACAGGGATGGTTACCATAATACTATGTACCAATATGCAGGAAAAGAATGGAGGGGCACTCACCAGATGAAATTCACTCCTTTATTTACACCGGTAACACAATGTCAGTATAGTTGTGCAGGAGGGTGGGGAGGGGGCGTAAGAGGCACTGGACGACAGCGCCATTTTGCACCCGTCTGGTGCTTCTACGGGTCCACCGACGCAGGTCAAACACCGGCTTCTCACTGCCGGAGTTGAAACTTTGCGCCTTTTAAAGGCGCACCACATGACAGGGGAGCGCGCATCATTTGATGTGCTTGGAAAAAGCGCAAGATTTCAAACTCCGGCACTTACACAATGGCGTTTGAAATGCATTTGGGGTTCCGTCTGCATAGGAATGAACTGACAGCGTTAACGCAGTGTTACCTTTAGGTGAGGCGTCCCCAAGGGCAATGGGGTACTCAGGACCAGGCCTAGCTGCTGTCTCTGGGGAAAGTCACGGGGGTCATGACCCGGTTCCATGCCCTGCGTTTCAGTTGAAAAGGGGGTTATATATAGGGGAGTTTTCGTGACGCCACCCGTGGTGTGTGACTAAGGATGGCCACCGCTGCTGCAGAACCACCGGGGATGATGGATAGCAGCTGAGATGGGATGGCTCTCCACGGGTAAAGCCAATCCCCAGGGCAGTGTAAATAGTCTATGTGTGGGATGCAGGACGACAGGCACAAGGAATAGGCAGACTCACGGTTTTTGTAGTTTCTCAGTCCTTTACTAGAGCAGATGTTATATGGAGCTGTCCACGGGTCTTTTGAGAGCAACTCGGGGTTTCTTGCCATCCGTCTGGATCTTTGGCTCCCTTCCTGCTCTTGGTATTGGCTCCTGCTGCTGCATAAGCTAGGCTGCCGGCCCTGTCTCTTCCTGCGAGGTACCGGTATGACAGGCAAATCAAGTCCTTTCTCTACCCAGATCTCGGGTGTATGATGCTGAACTCTCACGTTGGTGCTGTGCCTCCTGTACAGTAGAGCTGGAGAATTTAGAATCCCTACTGTCCAGTACTGACTGCCGTTACGTGAGACCCTGCACAGTCTCGAACTCCGGTGTCCCTTCTATGCGCCTTTCCTCTGGGGTGAGGACGGAGTTGCTCAGCCTCCCAGGTGTGTTCCTCCTCATTTCCTTAGACCCTATCCTTAGGCCTGGAACTTAGCTAGCGACTCTGGATAAGCTTAGCTCGGCTCTTTTACACCCAGGTCCTCTTCACAGTCCTCCCAGGAACTGAACTAACTTGCTCCTCCCCAGACTAGAATATATAGGGGAGCTCACCCTGAACCTGAGCTTGGTTCCCCCCTTCTGGCCTGGAGGTGTGAGTGTTGTGTGTGTGTTCATGAGAATACCCTTTGTTGCATTATACTGCTCTCAGATTATATACCAAAAACAGGCTGACAGATCAATGACGATTTATATTAATTATTAGGGGAATAGAATGTCACCGTCCAGAAGACAACATACAGTTACAGTAAGTGCTCTGAGTCATCAGTAGCACAAATGGTTTAGTCTGCTGTTACCCAACACACAGTGCTATCCATCCTGTTTAAGTGACCTTTCCACCTACATAATGCTTAAACTTTAGACCCTATCCTGGGTCATAGTGGCTCCATATATCCAATAACCTATTAACAAATGCAGATAAAGTTGGAACATACAGATTTTTTAAATAACCTGCTTTTATTATTTCCAAATTGTCATCATAGTAATGACAACCAGAGGTGAGCAATAGGAACAATTTAGGCAACAATTCAATACATCGTCATGGTGCAGCTTTGTCCATAATACAGTAAACCTAAAAATGATAAATCATCACTTGCGGGGTGCGGTTGGGCCCCTTGGGGCGCTGTTCATCCAGTGGTGCGGATGTATCCTGCTAGGCGGCCCATTTGGTCAGGTAGCATGGCCAATGGGTGGCTATCAGACACTCCACATCATAGGTATCAGTGTGAATGGCGTCCTATGCAAGCCCAATGGCAAGTCACCTCCCACATGTCTTTGTAGGTAGAGGGGATTTTATCTGCCTGCACCTGGGCTTGCTCCACATAAGGGGGTCTGACTGACTGCTAAGTGCAGTGTTGGTTTTGTATATGGCTACTGATGGTAAGTTTGCTGGTTATTCTGATGCTGCCCAATATGAGTAGTTTTTGTACAAATTTTCTTTTTAGACACAGCCACTAATTAACCGATCATTTACTGATCACAGGTGAGGATGTAAACTAGGATTGGGTACATTATATGACCAGGCGACAACTTTTGTGTTGCCAAAATCTCATCATTCTGTGTTCATTAAATGATCAATATTTCAGCATTGATGCCAATTTATTTTCTTAACCTAAACCACATTTGGGAGGGTTTCAGCTTTCAAAAGAGTAATTTATAAAATCAATGGATGAATTTAACGTCAGGTTATAAGCTTTTATTTACATAACATGGATAAGAGACATAACTCCTGTTAGGGACTGTATATCTGGCTGCTTTCGTGCTCTGATTGAGGCAGCTTGAGGTTTGGGAACATGAATTGCCTGCCAGGTTCTCTTTAACAACTGCATTTATCCTTCTACTCTCCAGGCAACTTGTTAGCAGTCCTCAGCAGGTCTCTCAGCCTTATGACGCCCTAACTAACCAACTGGAGCAATCTGATTACTTTCAAATCCATATTAATAGTGTACATTGGAGAAAAATAACACAAACGTGCATGCAGTAGAAGGAGATAAGCAATGTCCTTTAATAAAATCCAATAAACATGTCCTCAAGCATTCAGTGTTCTCAATGTATTGCGAGCACAAGCTGTGGAAAAAGAAGAGAGAAAAATATACATTAATTAGACATATACGTATGTAGTTTGGCAATGTGCCCATTATTCCATGGTAAACACATATGATGGACAGGACACAGAATCTGGCACTTTCTTTATTTTTATTGCATTAGATGTTGTCTCCTTAGGTCCAAATGAAACAAACTATAAAGGTGAACAATACAGGGGATGGGAGAGATAACAGAACATTAGACACTGTGGGATTCATAGTGATCTGAGAAAATCTTCTTTTATTGATTTGGACCATGTAGGATGGATAATAAACGCATCTCTCAATCGACCTATAGATAATAAAGAGATAACCTTGGATTTCGTTACAGACAGCCAGAGACGGCTTTTATCTACACCACCGTGTGTCTGTTACCGCAGCCTCCGCTACAGCGCCAAGTGCTGGCGTCATCTGTGCACTAATTACACATTCCACTGAATATTAATAAACGATTATGAACAGAAAATGACTAATGCTATAAGACAATAAAAATAGATATGTTGTTCAACCATAATAATGATAATAACAATAACTTTATTTAGATAGCGCTAACTTATTCCGCAGCACTTCACAAACAAGCAAGGACATGTGCAGACAATAAAGACATTACAAAGTAACACAAGTGTGAGGGGTCTAGGGCCCTGCCACACCCCCTGCTCTGGGGAGCACAGTGTATACTCGTATATGTTGTACTGTCGTGTAAGTTGATAAGTTTAATGACATATTTGGCCAAGCCCTTGCCACCTCCTGCCGACTCCAACTCAAGAACATCTCACGCATCCGCCCGTTTCTTAACCACGACACCGCCAAAACTCTCGTCCACGCCCTCATCATCTCCCGCCTTGACTACTGCAACCTACTGCTAACTGGTCTCCCTGCCTCCTCTCTTGCACCTCTCCACTCTATCCTGAACTCAGCTGCCCGTCTAATCCACCTGTCTCCTCGCTACTCCCCTAGCTCCCCTCTCCGCATGGCACTTCACTGGCTCCCCACCCCCCAAAGATCTAAATTTAAAATCCTAACCCTGACTTACAAAGCCATCCACAACCTGTCCCCTCCTTACATCTCCGACATGGTCTCCCAGTACCAACCTGCACGCAACCTACGCTCCTCACAAGAACTCCTCCTCTCCTCCCCCCTCATCTCATCCTCCCACAACCGCATACAAGACTTCTCCCGTGCCTCCCCTAGATTCTGGAACTCCCTCCCCCAGCACGTCAGACACTCGCCTACCCTCAAGAGCTTCAAAAAGAACCTGAAAACTCATCTATTCCAACAAGCCTACAACCCATGATGTGACCCAGCGCCGCTCCACCAACCGCTTGGCGCTTCCCCCCCCCCTGAGACCCAGCGCCGCTCCACCAAACGCTTGGAGCTTCCCCCCCCCCTATCGTGTCCTCCCCCACCCCTGTAGACTGTGAGCCCTCGTGGACAGGATCCTCTCCCGTCGTGTATCAGCAAGCCTTGACTGCTCATATGTACTGTACCTGTCCTTGTTACCCCTACTGCTTATGTAAAGTGCCATGGAACCAATGGCGCTATATAAATAAATAATAATAATAATAATAATATTTGCAGACACCTAGTGGTCAAGGTGGAGACTGCTCCCAGGTTATCCCCTCCGGTGTCAATTTGGTGGGTTCCTGACAGAGACTTGGGCGAATAGGTCACCATTGTGTATTGGTGATGTCAAAAATTGGGAGCCAGGAGGTATTGGGACAAGGTGGACAGCCTGCTACTAATTACACAACTGTGAAGATCTCTACTCTTGCAACATTCAAGCATTGTACCCGCGTTTCATGAGACTGTTCTAGTAAACTTGTTCTAAAGACACTGATTGACTCTATAAATTCTTTAGCCCTCACTGGGGCACTTCAGAACTGACTTTTTGCACTGAGGAGCCGGTCAGGGCGAGTTCTGCAATAACCAGGTTGCTCATCAGCCACGAATGCCAGGGCCCCATATGGACAGCATCTCAATAAAGGAATGGCTGCTGGAGACTGGGTACCTCAGTGGAGCGGCCTGTACTTTTTCTAGACCTGAATCCCATAGAAAACCTATGGGATCAGCCGAGTCGCAGTGTAGAAGCTCTTAACTCTGCACCCCAGAACCTCAATGACCTGAGAGACGCCCTTCAAGAAGACTAGGATGTCATACCTCAGCAGACGAGAACTTGGCTTACAAACAGCAGGAGACATCATTGTAAAGCTGTAATTGATGCTTAAGGCCGCAAGACAAGTTACTGATATATTGACATTTTTGGGGGTATAACCAAACACTGATGTTGTTTTTTGTTTAAAAAAAATAGTTTGAGATGAGGAAATCACCATTGTATGATTCTACTAAATGCCCTACTGTCATGATAATTTATCACTGTAATGGTACCTTTACACGCCGCCACCGAGGGCAGCAACAGGCAGACACCGCACGTGCACGCGCACGTTTTCAACGGTTCCTAACGGTGCCTGATGCTGCATTTACATGCCGCCACAAGGTGCTCCACAGAAGGTATTTTCGTTCCCCAGAAGTGCCGACAGGTGCCGCAGGTTACCTTCTGTGGAGCACCTTCCCTGATTCACACGCCGCCGCCACAAGGGAATATGGGCGTACATATTGTGCGCTGTAACTACATAGACGTGACAGAGTTGTGTATTACGCGACGCTAGTACGATGATTGGACAATGCAATAACATCATGATTGGCCAGCCAGCGCAGGAAGGCTGGCTAATACATGACGCTATAGAAAACGTGTAGTGTGACTGGTCAGCTCGTTAAATATGCCGCCCTGTGCAGGGACAGCCAATGGGTGCACAGTACTCCCCACCAATGATAGCTGATGGGGCATGGTATGCATGACACTCAAGCACGCCCCAGGGAACTCAAATACCGTACCTGTGCCTCGATTACACGCCGCCACCATAGGGATTATGCCTGCCTGTTTTTGAGCACGGCTGAAACACAGGTATCCAAAGACACAAGAAGGAACTTCCTGAATTACACGCCGCCACTTCGCCGTCTTTTCAAAGTAAAAGGAACAATTGTGTCCGATACCTGGCGGTTTCTACCTTTCGGTGGCGGCGTGTAAAGGTACCATAACATGATATGCTTCCCATGAATTTCACCCAAAAGCCAAACACCCCTACATTTTTGTGAGTAGTATATATACAGTATTTATGTGCATGGGATTGGGTAGCTGTAGGGGCCAACAGCCAGCAGCAGTGATAAATGAGGTATATTTCAGAGGAGTACAGGGATTGCTCTCAGACAGTAGACCTTAGGTGGGAACAGAGCATAAACACAGGCAGATATTAGAGAAGACAAGTGAGGAGCTTAGGAGGAAACATGATGACAAGATAAAGTCGACTGAGAAAAGAGCTGTACACAAAGCGGTAATGAGCTGGACCCACAGATGAGAGACTGACAGTATCTGTACAACAGAGGTAGATGGTGGGGTAATTGCCTGTGACTAATTGGAATTTATGATGTATGATATACATACACGAGACCTTACAACATTTATGGCAATAACTAGCGTGAGAATAAATCATCCTGAAGGGCAAAAAGTTGCCTCATCACCAGGCAACTGATGGATTTCGGCACCTTCTTTTAAATTGTAGCCATTATATTTACTTCTACACTGTATATTACATATTCCCTGGATCAGTCCCATACTATCAATATTGCAACTCTCACATTTATCAGAGAAGATAACAGCTACAGCCTGGGACTAATATCCAGTCCTGGCATTTGAAAACACACAGCCACATGATGGCTCCGTCCAATTCCCCAAAATGGGGTCTCTATTACTTACTGCATATTACCCTGCCTGAAGAAAATCAAGATTAACTACAAGACCTAGATTTCCAATAATACTGCTATATAACACTTAATAATAATATACGGTAAATAATATTGCAATATAATGAATACCTCCAGACCACAACCAAATATCACCAGCATATATAGTAGTGATAGTAACAGCATACTAATCAATAACCAAAACCACAGTACTGATATTACTGCCATACAGTGCCCATGTAATGGTAATATCTGGTCTAGACCAGCATGTGTATATACTGTAGATACCCAATAGTGACATTCTTGGATTTGATGGATTGTGGAAAAAAACACATGTGCCGCACATGTCCGTAAGTCCCATAGACATGCATTAGGCAGAATGCAATCCTGCTGCAAGTGTGCTGGATCCTGTTTTTTTTTTTTCTTTTTTCAAAAAAGGCGGAATTCTGCCGGATTTGAAAAATGGCAGATTGGGCACAGCCTGAATTTCAAGAGTTCAAGTTTATCTGATCTGCCTGAATTGTTACAACCGCAGATGTGAAAGCAGCCTTAGGGTACTTTCACTCTGCGTGTTTGCAAATCCGGCAGAATTACGCATTTTTTGCAAAAACCAGATGTGGGGAGATTGAGGTGTGGCACCCTGCTACAGGTAATCACAGACTCACCTACAGCACGGATGGATTTCCACAGTGGGTACACAGACAAAAACAACACCTTCCACCCCAGCACAGTAGGGGGAGCTAAACTTGCTGCTCTTAGGCAAGATCCCCTATAAATACTGGTGCTGGGGGCGAAGTTAGTTAGAGTGTGCAGACGTTAGAAGAGCTGTGAAGACGTTCTGGTGGTAGGAGTCACGCTAGGTCCGAGCCAGTAACCCTGAACAGCCTTCAGAGCAGTCGTGCAGGGCCCAAGAGTGGGGTCGGAAGGCGAGGAGAGAACGGAGAAAGAGCAAATTGGGGACCGAGGAGCCATCTTGGGTTCACTCCAAAAAGCATCCCAGACACCAGAGTCCGAGTCTGCCGGAGAGCACCTAGCGCAGCAGAGAATACCGGTTTACAGTGGAGACTTCAGTCTCCTGGGCATCTGTGCAGCCACCAAAAAGGGAGCCAGGCACCGCTGAGAGAGGAACAGCGGCAGTCTATCGTGGGTTTCCCAACAACAGCACAGGTGATAGGAGAGCAGAGGAGGCCAGCCAAGCTTCACACGGGGCAGGGGCTTCACATACACGGGAAAAGAGACAAGGAGGCCTTATACCCACTCACTGTGGAGATCCTGAAGTGCTTCTTGACCACCCGACAGTACCTGGACTTTTACCTGCCAAACCATCAGTAAAAAGGTAAAGAAACAACCTGTGTTGTGTGTGTCAATTCCTTAACCTTTGCCCCCTGCCATGCACAGAGACTGTCCCGTTACCTAACAGTCCAGCCAAATCCCTGCTCCATCCCTCATCATCATTACCAAACTCCCCAGGGATCCAGCTCCGCCTGTGGGGAGCTTCAACACCTAGCTGCCCATCCATCATCCCTGGAGGCCCCATGCATCGCTGGTGCAGTCACCAGTAACCACAGGTGGTGTCACGACAAAGTATTCCTATTTCAATTTATTCCCCTTTTTTTAAAGCTGACCACCAGGGCCACGGGTCTGGGCCGGCCACCAGTGACATCCCAACCGCAGCTAAGGTCCAGATACCCGAGTCCACATAACCCTGGGGAGCGTCATAGCCACACTTGCGGCAAAGTTGCGATGGGGTTAATGTATTATTAATGGACCTCCAGACATGTGTGGCACTTACGCTTTCACCGGTTATCCAGCACTTCCAGCATGTCTTAAAACCACAGGTGACAGCGGTTTTCGTACATTGCCGAAAGTGAGGAATTGCAGAGAAAAAGGGAGTCTCCACATATGTCCAGAGGGCCATTAACAAAACATTAGTCCCAACGCAATATTGCCACAAATGTGGCGCATCTGGTTTTTGCAAAAAAGGCGCAGTTCTGCCAGATTTGCAAAATGGCAGATCAGGCAAACCTGAAGTTCAAAAGTCCACGTTTGCCTCATCTGCCATACTGAAAATAACTCAGATGTGAAAGCACCCTAAGGCTACATTCACAATGTGCGTTTTTGGTCTTTTTTTGCTCATCAGTTTTTGTAGCCAAAACCAGGAATGGAACAATCAGAGGAAAAGTATAATAGAAACACGTCACCACTTCTGTATTTATCACCCAGTCCTGGTTTTGGTTACAAAAACTAATGAGCAAAAACAGACCATAAATGCATAGTGTGAATGGAGCCTTAGTGTTCTCATACAATGTGATACTTTTTCCATGGCCCCCATTGATGATAATGCCCCAAAAAATGCCCCCATAGAAAATTATGTTCCCACATTTCTCTACCTACACTGCATTATAGCCCTGTGATTCCCACACAGTAGGATGGTCAACAAAGGAAATCCATACAGTTTAATGGTCACCTTAGCCCCCCAACACAGTATGATGGCTACCCAAGTCCTCGCATACAGTATGATGGCCATCACTGCCACCTACCAAACACAGCAAATTGTTCTCTCCAAAGAATGATGGTCTCCATTACCTCCCACACAGTATGATGGTCCTCCACAGGCACAATACAGTAGTATGGTACGACACAAATCCCCATAAAATATGATGGATTCCCCATAGTCCTCCTCACAATATGATGGTCTCTCAGAGCCTCAATACTTTATGATGGTCTTGCGACACTGTATGATGTCTCCCCAAACAGCCCCCATATGGTGTGATTGTCCCCAACAGCACTCATACAGGATGATGGTCCCCCACAGCCTCAATACAGTATGATGGTACCCCTGCACTGACAATACAGTGTGATAGTACTCCACAGCCCCAATGCAGTATGACGGGCCCCTGTGAAATACAGTATAATGTTCCCCCCACAGCCAACATATAGTATAATAGTCCCCCACAGCCAATATATAGTTTTATTGTCCTCCATAGCCTCTCATAGTAAGGTTTTTCCCCATAGCCCACATAAAGCATAAAGGATGATATTCTTCCATAGCCCCTATACAGGATGATGGTTTCCCAAAGCCCCCATATCTAATGATGGTCTCCCATAACCCCATTTATTTTGATGATCTCCCATAGTCCCCATATAGTATGCTGTTCACCTCAGCCCTCATTTAGTATGATGGCCCAGCACAGCCCACAAAGAGAAATCACCAGTTCCATACGCAGCTTTCATCTCCTTTGCTATAATGTTTTGCTTGCAGTGTATGGGGGTGGCATGATGCATTGACATCATCATGCCATCCGATGTGTGACATCGGTCTTCAGCAGGTCGGAAGTATGCAGCGGCCTTCTGGAGTAAGTGACGGAGAACGGCGTTGATGCCTCCATGCTCCTAGCAGTATCATTTTTCTGAGCATGCTGATATTGTTAATAATGTTGCAATTGTTGTGGCCCACAGCCCTGGCCACGGCCCACGGCCCATTTGGAATTTGCTAGAATTAGTCTTAGCACTGTCCCAAGCCTTTGGTCCCAACAGCTCCTATAGCATCAGCAACGCCTGCAGAATGAATACAACAACATCTAGTGACAGAAGCAGACATTGCAGGATCAGGGAAATGTGGGAAGATCCCTGTAGCATTCAACAGGTTCAATTCCACCTCCCCCACCCCCAAAAAAAGAAGAGGCTCAACTGCATGCTCACTAGTATTCTTTCACTGTTTAATAGGGCTCCAGATATAAGGCAAGGCTGGAAACTGATACCAGGCATTAGGAAAACCTTGCTACAGAATTTATTTTGTAATAAAATGAGCCTATTGAAAAACAGAGTTTACATTCAAAGAATCAAATACTTAAAGAGGACCTAATCATTGTCTCCCTGTCTGCAGCATTTAAACAGAGTTTTTTTTTTTCAGAACTTGCCGTTTGGCTCCGCCCCTCAGGGGGCGGGGCTAAACAGATTTTCTGGGAGAGAAAAAACAACTCTGTTTAAATGCTGCTGAAGAGGGAGAGAATGATTGGCAGCGGTGGGCAGATTACACATGCAGGGGGTGTGAATCTGCCCTTAGCTGCAGCCCCTAGCCACCTCCTTAATGGCTGGAGCATGTAAGTTTTCTAAGTGTATTATCTCGGGGTACAGGGCTGCTCAAGTGCTGGGTGACCCCTTGCCTGCATGTTGCAGACATGCTGTTTCCAGTGCTGTAATTAGATCACCATGCCTGCTTTGGTGACGGGTCCTCTTTAAAGCATAACCACCATTTCAATTTGTATTTAATAATAATGTAGCGCAAGTGGTTATAATAAACTTTCAAATGTACTTCATATAAGGCTGGGGGAGCGGGGCCTACACAGCATTCACAATACAGCTGATCAGAGACTTAGTGTCACGGGGTGATATAACAGTTAGGTAATCAGGAGATGAGATGGTAAGGTGGGCAAGGGCATTCAGGGGATCTTGTCTGGCCCTGGACTTGCGGTCTCTGACTAGCCCTTTTCCGAAGGTAACTCTGAAGGTGAGGGGGTTAAGGCTGCCACCCTTGCCATTTGCTCCTGATCAGCCCTAGGCTAATAGCTCCTACCTCCACTTACAGACCGGGAAAATCCAGCAGCTTTGATGGAAGTCAGCAGCAGCAAAAACACAGCACAGCACAGGGTCCAAGTAGAAATGAGCTCTATCTGCAGCACCTAGTGGGGAGGGATGTGGAGCTCTTTCAAGGCTGGGGAAGTGGAGATCTGAATACTAAGACACACCCCTCCACCTAAATGCTATGACTCACACCTCCACCTGCAGAGCTGCAAATAGCAGCCTAAGGGAAAAAAACTCAGATTTAATCACAGCAGCAGCACTCATGAACTGCAAAGAAGTCAACACATGAAACTCTGGTTACCTCAGGCAGGGACAGTACTGAGCTCAGTCTGTCAGTACACAGTTCATGTGATCTTATCTGACTCCTCTCCATTCACATCACTCTGTTCCGAGCAATCTTCTGATAGCACGGAGCAGAGCCAATGTGAATGGAGGAGTCAGGTAAGATCACAGGATCTGTGTGCTGACAATGATATGCCCACCCCAGGGCCGGGGAAGACTCAGGCAGCAGTAGTTGTTCTTCACTTCTCGGTTCTTTTCACGGGGACAGACGGGGGCCGAGACCCGGTCTAATGACCCTGGCGGTGTCATTATTAATAAACAGGGTAGATGACGGGGGATGAGTAGAGAAAGGGGTATATATGTGATGCCATCTGCGGTATGTGGCCAGGGTGACCGCCGCTGCTTCAGAACCTCTGGGGACAATGGCCGGCAGCTTGGATAGTTGGATAGCGTGGTCCCCAGGGCAGCAGGGTGGAGGAGTTAGTTCGTACCTTGGCAGATATTCACTGGGTCATCAGTATTCCGATGTATCATGTGGCCTCTGCGCCCAGTGGTCGCATTATGGCGAGCACCAGTTCGGACATTCTGGCGGCGGACCGCATCAGAACCACCGTTAATGCATGAACTACCGTCAGTTCATGAATGCAAAGCCAGAAGCATCATTAGTACATGTGTACAGCACCAAACATAGTGCCGCAATTTCTTCACAGACCCATGGACTTTCACTTGCCCTTGTCATCTGTGATGCCAGAAAAAAATGGACATGTCTCCGTGGGCATTGCATGGACACACAGTATTTGAAAAAACAAGGACTTGTGAATAGCACCATAGACGATAATGGGTACATATTGTATCTATGAAAACTGATACCACACATAAATTCCACACAGACCTCTGAATAAAGTATTATCATGATAAGTTGAGAGTAGCAATGGTTATGATCCCCAATGGTTATGACCTTCAATTCCCTAATATCTTTTAGTTTACATGATGTAATCACTCACAAGTGCCACCAAAAATGTTCTATCTGCTTGAATGGTTCAAGTCAGTTTAGTCTTTTTTTTCCAGGACTTGTTCTAAAGTGATGCCTTGCTGGACTTTGAGGTATGCTTGGGATTATTGTCTTTTTAGACGCTCTATTGACACCCAAGCTTCAGCTCCGTCAAAGAAGGCATGATGTTGTCTTCTGGAATTCACTGATACATGATTGAATCCATCTTGTTCTCCACACTCTGCATAGGTACAATACCAAAACAGCCCTATAGGTTCCCCAAGCCACCAACATGCTTCACTGTAGGCATCACCAAGCATGTGCCATTTATGATTTTAAGCATTTTAGAACCTAACTCCTTGTATGTTTGAGCCAGGACAGGTGTATGTCTCGAAGTTTAGGCATGGAGTGCTTTAGCGTTTAGTATGACCATTACTGTGGAAACTGAAACCTCAGTGCTTGCTGCCACCACATTTTTCTGAAGGTATTTTGAAGTCTCTCAAATGTTTTGGACTACCTGATTCCTTAGGAAGCTGGGATCCAGTGAAATCTTCCCATTTCTGCCACATCCATGTAGTGTAGCCACTTTTAACTTGTGGACAATGTTTCCAGTCATTTTAAGGTAAACTGACATGTCCAGAAACGTTACTTGAATGCAGAAAGCTTCATTGTCAGTCGTAATGTTGCTGCTTTTATTCATGGAATAAAGATGCATCTTTTATATCCTATCCGTTGGTGTGCGTTCTATACTATTTACCATGGATTGCAGGGGCCGCGAGGCTTGACCATGACATTGCGTGCACTGATAATGGAGTGTCAGCTACCTTTTTGTCTATACTATATTTGATTTGTGATGCTGCTGACATTCACTTGAACACATCAGACAGCACATACTAGGCTTAATATACAGAAGTTAAAATTTCCATGCAACATAAGCCATTGAAATATCTCAGATTCACATTTTCTTTGATAAGACTGCAGTCTTACTGTACGGGAACATGGGATTTGGATAGCTTGTAGGGATAGCTGATCTTAGTAAATTGCATCGGATATCTCTGCAGTAAAGGCTGAAGGGACACTGACTGCGTGGGCGGCAGTTTGAAAGCAGAATCAGTAACTATTCCACATTATTACACACTCGTATGTGTGCAAGACAATGCAGGTTGGATGACCCGATATAATCTGTATGTAACCCTTGTAGGGGAAGCATAGTGTACAGGAACTCAGCACAGAATAGACAGTTTTTCTTTGTTAGGCTATGTGCACACGTTTAGGGTTTGGTGCAGAAAGTTCTGCATCTCTTGGCATGAAAAATGCTGATTTTTGCTGCTTTTACATAGCATTTTTGGTTCAGATTTTCTCAATTCATTCAAGAATTGACATGCTGCAGATTTATTTCTGCACCAAATCTGTGAGGAGAAAATACCAAATGTGTGCATTACACTTCAAGATTGTCATTGACTCACAATGGGATCGTATCGACTTCAGATGTTTTGTGACAAAGCTGCACTCAAAAGTGCATAAAAAACTTAATAAAAATCCATTGTATGCACACAACCTAATTGGTGTTAATCCCACTTTAGCTGCATTGCCTTGGAAACCTGGGAGAGGAGGAGAAACAGCAGCAGAGGACAGAACTAATTGGCTGAGCAAGCTGGAGAAGAAGGGAAGAGCTAATTACATGGGAGATCATGAGGTCGGCCATTATTGGAGAGTGAGAGTAATGATTCAGGACTGGAGTATAGGGTCCGTGCTGACAGTTCTAAAGCTCTATATAAGAGGACAGTGAGCCCTGGAGCTGTACTACAACCACAGGCTAGCCAGGTTATCAGGAGCTGCCCACTCCTACTTTTTTCCACTATGAAGAAGAATACTGTTTGCTTTTCCCAGCATTACTAAGTACTTGAACCCAGAAGTTCCAGGCTGCATCCCTGTGTGACTACAGACCTGCTGCATTATGGAGTGAGTAGTTATTTCTGAGACTTGTGGTTCCACATCTCCAAGCCGCTTGATGTTCCTGTGACTATAGTTGCATATATTATTCAGAAATTTAAGATCCATGGGACTGTAGCTAACCTCCCTGGACGTGGCCACAGGAGGATAATTGATGACAAATCAAAGTGACGGATAATACGAATGGTAACAAAACAGCCCAGAAAAACTTTCAAAGAGATTAAACTGCAAGCTCAAGGAACATCAGTGTCATATCTTACCATCCATCGTTGCTTGAGCCAAAGTGGACTTCATGGGAGACAATCAAGGAGGACACCATTGTCGATAAAAAAATCATAAAAAAGCCAGATTGGAATTTGCCAAACTACATGTTGACAAGTCACAATGCTTCTGGGAGAATGTCCTATGGACAGATGGAACAAAAATGGAACTTTTTAGCAAGGCACATCAGTTCTACATTCACAGACAGAAAATAAAGCATATCAAGAAAAGAAAACTGTCCCTGCTGTGAAACATGGAGGAGGCTCTGTTATGTTTTGGGGTTGCTTTGCGGCATCTGGCACAGGGTGTCTTGAATCTGTGCAGGGTACAATGAAATCTCAAGATGATGAAAGGATTCTAGAGAGAAATGTGCTGCCCAGTGTCAGAAAGCTTGGTCTCAGACACAGGTCATGGGTCTTGCAACAGGATAATGATCCAAAACAAACAGTTAAAACACCCAAGAATGGCTAAGAGGAAAACATTGGACTATTCTGAAGAGGCCTTCTATGAACCCTAACCTAAATCCTATTGAGCATCTTTGGAAAAAGCTGAAATATACCATCTGGAGAAGGCAACTGTAATGTACAATAATTAGATCTGCCTCTTTAAGAAAACTAGGTCTGTTGTATGATGGGTAAGGAGAAGAAGGAGGTGGGGAATTAAGTTTTGGTTTCACTTTGGAGCATGCTGCTGGAAAGACTGTTCTGCAATATGATGGAGAGAGATAGAAGACAAAAATAAAGTGCAGTTAAAGTTTACTCTTGTGAATGCCTCATATCGTGTGAATATTACAACTGGCGACGAGGATGGGATGATATAACCACTGGCTGCTGTGAGTACTGATCACTGTTTCCTGCTTCACACACCAGCATCACTGAGAGACTCTATCATGGCTGAATACTTACACAGCTTCCCACAGTTTGATATGACTGATGCTACTAATCTCTCCCATAACTGGAGAAAATAGCTAAACAGATTTGAGAACTTTCTAGAAGCCGTGGACATAAAAGAGGAGAAACGAAGGAAGGCTGTACTCTTACATTGTGCAGGTTCAGGAGTCTATGATGTATACAGCACATTACCTGCAGCCGAGACAGACACATACAGGAATTGCACCAAAGCTCTCACTGACTACTTCAATCCCAAACAAAATATCAGATATGAAAGATACAAATTCAAAATTGCTAAGCAGCTCCCAGAAGAATCCATAGACACCTATGTCACCCGGCTGAGAGAGCTGGCACATGGATGTGCATTCACAGATGTAGATGATGAAATTCTAACCCAAGTAATTGTCACCTGCTCATCCAATACCATAAGGCGCAAAGCTCTGCAGCAGGATCTCTCTCTACATGATTTACTCAAAATGGCCCGTGCTATAGAAACAGCAGATCATCAGGCTACTGCAATGGAGAGTGGGGATCATTTACATGTGCATAATCTCAAGCATAAGAATGCCCAAGACAAGCAAACCCCAAAACAGAGGAAATGCTATAGATGTGGACAGGATTTCCCTCACCACCTGAACAAATGTCCAGCTATAGGACAGACATGCAGTAAATGTGGAAAAGGGAATCATTTTGCAGCTGTCTGCAGGTCAGCACAATACAAGTCTTCTCTGCCTCTGACAAAGCCCGCAAATATAAAAATGATAAATCAGGACACAGAAGAAATGTCTGAGACGGAAAACTATGTGTTCACCACCTCTGCCACTGGCTCCGTGCAGTCTCCCTGCATCACACTCCCAATCTGCAACACCAATATCACCTTTACAATAGATACGGGTGCTTCAGTGGATATTATAGACAGCACTGCATATGAATAATTGAAAAATAAGCCAGTTTTACAGCAAGTGAACACAAAAATCTTCCCATATGGATCTACAACACCTCTAGCCACAAAAGGACAATTTGACACGGAAATCAGCTATAAAGAAAACAGGCATAAAACCACTTTTCACACATTACAAGGATCGGGAGGCTGTCTTCTCAGCTATCACACTGCATTGAAGCTAGGTCTCATCCAGATTATTCATACCATAACTGACCCGCAGATATGGATGTACAGGCCATGGTAAACAGTTTTCCCTCCTTATTTAGTGGTTTGGGGAAATTAAAGGACTCTCAAATACATCTTCATGTGGACGACAGCGTTCGTCCGGTAGCCCAACCACATAGACGCATTCCTTTTCACCTGAGAAAGAAGGTGGAAAAAGAACTTCAATTCCTCATGGATGAGGACGTCATTGAAACTGTTACTGGTCCCACTCTGTGGGTCTCTCCACTTGTGGTAGTTCCAAAACCAAAGACTCCAGAGCAGGTGAGACTGTGTGTTGACATGCGCCTACCCAACACCGCTATCCAGAGAGAAAGACATATCTAACCCACGATTGATGACATCATTCATTTATTAAATGGAGCGACCATCTTTTCAAAGCTCGACCTCAATAAAGGCTATCACCAATTAGAACTGAGTCCAGAATCCAGATACTTAACAACATTTTCCACACATGTGGGCCTCAGAAGATATAAAAGATTGACTTTTGGAGTCTGCTCAGCAGCAGAAATTTTTCAGGATGCGATAAGGAGCGTCATTCAACACGTTCCAAATGCCTTTAATTACAGTGATGACATACTGGTGTTTGGTAAAACTCAAGCTGAACATAATTGTGCGTTATACAACATCTTTGAATGCCTACTCTTTGCTGGACTCACTTTAAACAAAGAAAAGTGCGAATTTGATAGAAGTTCATTAGAGTTCTATGGTCACATCTTCTCGGCAAAAGGAGTACAACCTGACCCTAAGAAAGTAGAATCCGGGGGGCGTGTCCGGACCTGAATGGGAGCAGTCGCATGAAACTTGAGCTCCTGCTCCTGAGAGCATAAATCAGCAATAAAACAGCTCCAGAGGCCCAGAGATGGGTAAGAAGAGGACCCACAAGACACCCAAAGAGCCAGGAGTACAGGCACCAGGTGCCCTGGATAAATACCTGGCCAGGAGTGGAGTAACCCTTGCTCCTGCTGCAGGACAGCCGAGGAGTCAGGGAGCCACCGGCTTGCAGACTGCACAGCACCCGACACCAGCACTTCATATCAGTGGTGAGTCAGAGATGCTGTCACAAGACAGTCTACACAGGCCCACAGCTGCTACGAGAGACACAGGGCTGGAAGAGAGGAAGCAGGTCTCAGGAGCCTGCAGTAAACACAAAATGGCACCAGGTAGTGCAGCCCCTTCTTCATCCCAGGGCTTTCCCGCGCTGGGTGATCTGGAGGGGAGGGGGAGTGAAGAGGAGCACAGCCTGATGTACATCTCTCCAGTGGAGGGGGCAGGGCCCCACACAACTAATGACTCGCAGATCCTTCTACCTGACACTCTGCCCTGGCCAGGATCTAGTAATAAGGACCCTTTCCCTGATAACCAGCAAGACTGTACTCCGGTACTGATCCCAATAAAGCTACACTATGACCCTATAAGTGAAGGAAGTTCCAGTGCAGATGATAGAGAGGGAGAAGAGGATATGTACCCCAGCACACCCTCCTCCCACCTGAGATGACAGTGGAGCCTAGTGAGAAACCGGATACCCTGTCAGAAAGGGGCACGAGGAACCTAGACAATTCTGCCCAATATGAGGGACCCTCAGATGCTGAGAGCTTCCGGAGAGACTTTGCTGATCTCTCAGATGGGGACAGATGGAGCTCTACCTGGGCAGGTGACAACTGGGCGACTCAGGCCTTGGAGGAACCCAGTCGCCCGCAGAGATCGTCTTGATCACCACGCCAGGCCCTTGTTGCCCCCTTGGAGCACAGAGAATTGATTGGAGGTTCTGGGTCCCTGTCAACTGACTCAGGAGGTGTCACGGGTGGCACGGATGACAGGGTGGAGGCCACGCGCAGACGATCCCAGCGTTTGGCCCATCAGCCATAATGGTGGAGGATGGTCCGTCTCTTTCAGGGGCATTTACCTTCTGTGTTGATGGAGAGAAGGTGTGATGAGATCTCTCTATTATGGGGAGACGGCTGTGGAGGTCTTGCGCTCGGTCTGGTTTTATCCACCAATGTTGTAGGTCACTAGGACCCAGCAGACTCCTTCCACCTTTATAAGGAGGTTCATTACCCTTCCTCGGTGCAGGTGATAGTTCCTTGTGCACACTTTATCCTTGCTCCAGCAGAAGCTGAGATTGTGGAGGTTGCTGTGTTCTGCTGTCAGATAAGTGTTTCCTTTTCCCAAATGTCTGTCTTCCCTGGTGTTTGTCTTTAGTTGATAGTGGAGGGGTCTAGTGAACCTCTCCATCTGATCCTTAGATAGGATAGATCTAGGATCAGAGAGGGACGAGGTTCGTGGTCGGCGACAGTTGAGGAGACTGTATAGGGACGTTAGGGCAGACAGGGTCAGCTCTAGGAAGTCTAGGGGTCACCGTCTCCTTCTTGTGCCCTTAGCATTAGGGACTCCTGATTCCCCCCCCCCCCGTCGTTATCCTACGCTGGGTGTCTTCCCCACTCCCAGCGTGACATTATCACCTGCCATAACTGTAAGTGAAGGAGGGGGAGAATTTGATTTTCCTTCCTTTCCTTATGGATCCTGTGTCTGCTTTGGCCCAGCAGCTGCAGACCTCGTCTTTGGAGGTTGCGGACCTTCGGTCGGCTCTGCAGGGTCCACAACCGCAAAATGGTGTCTTGGGGAATCAAGCAGTGGGTCCGGCCAGACCGGAACCTAAGGTTGCCCTCCCTGACAGGTTTTCAGGAGGCAGAGACAAATTTACTGTGTTCAAAGAGGCCTGTAAATTATACTTTAGGCTTAAGCCGTATTCCACTGGTGATGAGCAGCAGCGGGTAGGAATTATTATATCATTGCTGCAGGGGGATCCCCAATCCTGGGCTTTCTCTCTGCCACAGGACTCTACTTGTCTCCAATCTGTGGATGGATTTTTTGACGCCTTAGGCCTCATATATGATGACCCTGACCGTGTCTCTTTGGCTGAATCCAAATTGCGCCATCTCCACCAGGGGACTCGGTCGGCGGAATCATATTGTTCTGAGTTCCGCAGGTGGGCTATGGACACAAAGTGGAACGATCCGGCTCTCAGGAGTCATTTTTGCCAGGGTCTTTCAGAAAGACTGAAGGATGCCCTGGCAGTGTATGAGACCCCCCCGTCCCTGGAGGCAGCTATGTCGTTGGCTATTCGCATGGATAGACGCCTCCAGGAGCGGAGGGGTAGACCTCCTGCAACTGGGAGCCCTTCTCATGGTGGTTCCTTGTTGCCGGGTGGTCACTCGGAGGGCGAGTCATTTCTCCCGAGGGGGGAGGAACCTATGCAGCTTGGAGGAGCGGCGGCCTCGAGGCTCTCCTCCGGTGCCTCCCGGGGCAGGGGGAAGGGGGTCTGTTTTTTCTGTGGGAAAGGAGACCATTTTATCGGGGCCTGTCCCTACGCTCCTAAACGGACTAGGGTGCCGGGACCTCATGTGACTATGGGGGGGGTGGAGGTGGTCGAGCGGGAGGTGTGTGTATCCTCCGTTTGTACTTCCCATTTTCTCCTGAGTGCAGAGGTGGCGCTAGAGAGCAAAACGGAAGGCATTTCTGTGTTTGTGGATAGTGGTGCGGGGATCTGCATGGTGGATGCTCGTTTTGTACACGCTCATGGGCTTAACCGCTGTTTATTGTCTCGCCCCATCCGTATCTATGCCATCGACTCAGCCCCTCTTGCTCAGGGTAGTCTCACACATATCGTACATAACATTAAGTTAACGGTTGGATCCCAACATCAGGAGACGTTATCTTGCTATGTCTTAGACGGTCTCCCCGCTCCCATTGTCCTGGGCTTGCCATGGTTGATTAAACATAATCCCGTAGTGGATTGGCAGTCCAGGGACATTGTGGAATGGAGTGATTTTTGTTCAGAGAATTGTTTGGCTACATCCCTTTCGGTGGTATCTGCTGAATCTCTGCCCCCATTCCTATCGGAGTATGAGGATGTGTTCTCAGAGAAGGGGTGCCGAGACTTGCCCCCTCATCGGGCATATGATTGCCCTATCAACCTCGTTCCCGGAGCTAAACTGCCCAAAGCTAGGATGTTTACTATATCTGGACCCGAAAGACAAGCAATGAAGGATTTCATTTCTGAAAGTCTGGAGACGGGACACATTAGGCCCTCCACGTCGCCGGTTGCGGCTGGTTTCTTTTTTGTGAAAAAAAAAGATGGGGGCCTCCGTCCTTGTTTGGATTTTCGGGAATTGAATCGGATTACTGTCCGTGATCCATACCCCCTCCCTCTGATCCCTGATTTATTTAGTCAGGTTGTGGGTGCCAAATGGTTCTCCAAGTTGGATTTGAGGGGGGCCTACAACCTGATTAGGGTCAGAGAGGGGGATGAATGGAAAACTGCGTTTAATACCCCGGACGGCCATTTTGAAAGTCTCGTAATGCCGTTCGGGCTCACTAACGCCCCGGCGGTTTTCCAACATTTTGTCAATGATATTTTCCATCATTTGGTGGGTAGATTTGTAGTTGTTTACTTGGACGATATCTTGATCTATTCTCCCGATATGGAGACGCATCAGTCCCATGTCAAACAGGTGTTGCAGGTCTTACGGGACAACAAACTGTATGCTAAACTCGAGAAATGTGTTTTCGCCGTTCAGGAGGTTCGTTTTTTGGGGTACCTCTTGTCACCGTTGGGTTTCCGGATGGATCCGGAAAAGGTCCGGGCGGTGCTAGATTGGGAACAGCCGGACAATCTACGGGCATTGCAACGCTTTTTGGGGTTTACCAATTTTTACCGTAAATTTATTAAGAACTATTCGGTACTGGTGATGCCTCTTACGGACATGACTAGGAAGGGGACGGATTTTTCTGAGTGGTCTGATTCTGCTCGCCAGGCTTTTTCCTCCCTGAAGCGTTGTTTTGCTTCCGCGCCTGTTCTTTGTCAGCCCGATCTTTCTCAGCCCTTCATTGTGGAAGTGGATGCGTCTGAGGTGGGGGTGGGGGCTGTGTTGTCGCAGGGCCCTTCGCCTGGGAGATGGGTGCCCTGTGCGTTCTTCTCCAAGAAGTTGTCTTCGGCCGAGAGGAATTATGATGTGGGTGCCGGCGTCGGAGGTGTCCGCCGCAAGGCTGGTCCGCGCTTTTCACCGTTCCCATCCGGATAAGCCTGGTCCTGAGTGTCCGGGGGCCACTCGTAGGAGGGGGGGTACTGTCACGGGTGGCACGGATGACAGGGTGGAGGCCACGCGCAGACGATCCCAGCGTTTGGCCCATCAGCCATAATGGTGGAGGATGGTCCGTCTCTTTCAGGGGCATTTACCTTCTGTGTTGATGGAGAGAAGGTGTGATGAGATCTCTCTATTATGGGGAGACGGCTGTGGAGGTCTTGCGCTCGGTCTGGTTTTATCCACCAATGTTGTAGGTCACTAGGACCCAGCAGACTCCTTCCACCTTTATAAGGAGGTTCATTACCCTTCCTCGGTGCAGGTGATAGTTCCTTGTGCACACTTTATCCTTGCTCCAGCAGAAGCTGAGATTGTGGAGGTTGCTGTGTTCTGCTGTCAGATAAGTGTTTCCTTTTCCCAAATGTCTGTCTTCCCTGGTGTTTGTCTTTAGTTGATAGTGGAGGGGTCTAGTGAACCTCTCCATCTGATCCTTAGATAGGATAGATCTAGGATCAGAGAGGGACGAGGTTCGTGGTCGGCGACAGTTGAGGAGACTGTATAGGGACGTTAGGGCAGACAGGGTCAGCTCTAGGAAGTCTAGGGGTCACCGTCTCCTTCTTGTGCCCTTAGCATTAGGGACTCCTGATTCCCCCCCCCCCCCGTCGTTATCCTACGCTGGGTGTCTTCCCCACTCCCAGCGTGACAGGAGGAGATCATATGAATCAGGAACCTGGCCCACCACACCTCACCCGGGAATACCCATACCCTCCTCCGCCCCCTTCTGACTGGTGGCGATACGTGCAACTGCTGCCAACCAAGCACGACTTCAAACAGATGGTAGCCGAGATCAAAGAGACCTGTCGTTCAGAACTAGCAGCAACAAGGCGGGAGGTGGTGGCTCTGACCCAAAGGGTTCACCAACTTGAGGAAGACCATAACCAGGCGAGGGCGGTCATTCGGCACCTCCAATCCCAGACGGCTGCTCAAGCCTCAATTATAAGAGATCTCCAGCGACACATAGAGGATCTGGACAATAGGGGACGCCGAAATAACATCAGGGTCAGAGGGATCCCAGAGACGAGAGAGGTGGAAGACGTAGCGGGTACCCTACAAAAAGTTTTCAACACAGTGCTACGCCGCCCAGCTGACCATCCAATTAAAATGGATAGAGCTCATAGAGCCCTGAAACCAAAGACCATGACGGGCAATCCTAGAGATATCATCTGCCGGATTACTGACTTTTCCCTGAAAGAAGACATCATGGCAAAGGCAAGACAGCTCAAGCAGATCACCCACAATAATGTGAAAATACAACTATATCAGGATCTTTCGTGGATTACTTTACAGCAACGCAGAGCACTGAGACCACTGTTAAGCATCCTACAAGACAATCATATTCCCTATCGGTGGGGCTTCCCTTTTAGCCTCTCAGCTAAGAGGGGAGAAAGGGTGGCCACTCTGAGAAGCCCAGATGACCTGGTGTCTTTCTGCCGTACACTGACCATCGAAAGGCCAGACCTACCCGACTGGTCCATATCGCAGGGACTGCCCCCACTACAACAAACATGGCAACAATCCACACCTCGTCAAACGACAAGGAGGCTCCCCAGGAGACGAGACCCGGCGTGATTGGTGACTGTATTATCTAATGCCTGGCTATTATGCTTATATTTTCTTTCATATCTGTATTAGTTGTGGGAATCTATATATACCCATCTGGGCCTCTGGGCGAGAATAGACAGCTCTTGGGGGGGGGGGACTTTCTATGGTAACTGTTCTTGAGGTTCTCACGTGTACCCCCACAGATGAGAGTTGTATTACAGGTCCTATGACTTATTAAGTGGTACAGTAGCTCTAGGTAGCTGACTTTGGCGACTGATGCCATACTGTGTCCGACTCTCATTCTGGGACTACATGTTATTGTCCTACAATATGAAGAGGTTGTTGTTTTTTCTTTTTGTCTTTCTCACTCTTTCAAAGTTTGGTTATACTATTATTGTTTTGATATACAGTACATGCCTAATGTTTCCATACCAGACAAGCCCACACGACAACGCTCACGGAGTCTACAATCCCACCAAGACATTATATATATCTCCTTTTAAAAGCTTTGAGAAAACCCATATTTTACAATGGTTAAGTTACTCTCTCTTAATGTAAAAGGTCTAAACTCAGACCTAAAAAGAAGGCTGACGCTACGGGAAATGCGGGAGTCCAAAGCGGATATCGTATTTTTACAGGAGACACATCTTACGACTTCGGGTTCCCTTAGATTTGCACACCATTGGTTTCCTACTACTTTCTCAGCCACGGCTAAGAACAAAACGGCTGGAGTGGCGATCTTGATCTCCCGTCATTGCACACTCCAGGTAACAAAAACTGATATAGATCCTCAAGGCAGATTTGTCATTGTATATGGGAGCATAGGAGGAACACCAATTATGTTGTGCAACCTATATACCCCTAACACAAACCAGGTAAAGTTTGTAACCTCAGTATTAGCCCGTTTACACCCTGATCGGGGAATGGCCCAAATAATTGGGGGGGATTTTAATATGGCATTTTCCAAGACTGGAGACAGGTTGGTCCATAAACCTTCCAGTAATGCAAAATTGACGGAACGGGTCTCCACTGACTTTCGGAAACTTATTCGTAGCTACACACTATATGACCTATGGCGCATTGACAACCCGACGGATAGGAGATACACGTTTACTACTCACACCCGCATGGCTCTCACAGACGTATAGACTATTTCTTTGGGGACGTGATTTCAGTTCGCTCATTGTTATCAGCTTCCATTGGCACTATAACATGGACGGACCATGCCCCTTTGATAATAGATCTCAAATTGATGCCAGTTCCACCTAAGTTGAATTATTGGAGACTGAATGAGTCCCTTCTCACTAATAAAATTACACGAGACAAACTGCGGGAATCCCTTGTAAACTACTTTACAGAAAACACCCCCACTTCTCCGTCATTGTCTGTCCTATGGGAAGCCCATAAGGCGGTTTTCAGGGGTGAGTGCATTGCACTATCATCTAGGATTAAAAAGGATGCAAAATCCCGATACCTGAAAATAGAAGGGGAATTAAGAAAAGCAGAGGCACGACTACTGACACACCCAACCAGATCGCTTGTTAAAGAAATAGTGGACCTGAGAAGCCAACTGAAAGCCATCTCCCATAGTAAGGTGGAGACCCTTCTTAGATATTCTAGGCAGAAATTCTATGAATACAGCAATAAGGCACACACGATGTTGGCTAAGAGATTGAGGGATCAGGCCACTAATAATTCCCCATTCGGTATTAAGGATCCGACAGGTGTGATCCAATATGACCCGGTTAAAGTAGCTCAAATTTTCCATGATTATTATTCTTCCCTCTACTCTCTTCCCCCCCCATCACATCAACCCCCAGGTGAACAAAACCGATCTCTGGACGATTACCTATCATCATGCCACCTACCTAAACTATCCCAGTCTGCTTTAGACGAACTAAACCAGAAAATTACGTCGGACGAAATTGCGGCAATAGTGAAAAATCTACCGAATCGTAAAGCACCGGGTCCAGACGGGTTGCCCTATCTCTACTATAAAACCTACATAGATATGCTATCCCCACATATGGTAAATCTGTTTAATCATTTCATGGAGGGGGGGATGATACCCGACTCACTTCTTCGTTCATATATTACTGTAATCCCAAAGGAGGGCAAAGATCCGATGGAATGTGCAAGCTATCGCCCCATCAGTCTGTTAAACTCTGATTTGAAAATCTTCACCAAGCTTTTGGCAGAGAGGCTGGGGTCCTTGCTTCCACATTTAATACACAAGGATCAGGTAGGATTTATACGTTTCTGACAGGCGGGGGATAATACTAGACGTATCCTAGACTTGGTCGAGGTGACCAACAGAGGAGCGGGGGAGGCCCTTTTGCTAAGTTTAGATGCTGAGAAGGCCTTCGACAGGCTAGATTGGACATTCATGTTCCACTCTCTTCACCACTTTGGCCTGTCGGGACCTTTTGTTACGGCTCTGAAAGGTCTATATTCATCACCCACTGCTCTGGTGCGCCTTCCTCACGCACATTCCAGAGACCTGCTCATAAAAAATGGAACGCGACAGGGGTGCCCCCTTTCTCCTCTGTTGTATGTCCTCAGTATTGAACCATTAGCTGCGCAAATTAGACTGAACCCGGATATATTGGGAATCCAGCTTAAAGGTAAACAATTCAAAATCGCCCTGTTCGCAGACGATGTTATACTCTCCTTGACAAACCCTATAACCTCCCTCCCTAACCTACAGGCCACTATCGCATCTTATGCTAAACTATCAGGCTATAAAATCAACTCTACAAAAACTGAAGCACTGCCCATAAATATCCCGGAACCTAAACTTCATCTCCTTAAAAGTTTATATAAATATACATGGCGCACAACATCCATCCGATACCTGGGGATCAATATGACCTCTAGCTACAAAACAATATTCCAAGCTAATTTCCCACCCCTCATTCAGAAAGTAGAAGCTCAGCTTAAAAAATGGTCATCCCTACAAATTTCGCTCTTGGGGAGAATAGCAGCTGTGAAAATGTCCATTATACCCCGGTTTTTATACCTATTTGAAACATTATCAGTAAAAGTACCCGTAGTAATTCTAAAAAGAATCCAGTCGTTTTTAATGAAGTTTATCTGGCATTCGGGGAGACATCGAATACCAGCCTCGGTCCTTTGTGCGCCAAGACGACAGGGAGGTGTTGCATGCCCAGATATTTTACTATACTACTACGCTACGCACCTACGCCATTTGTCTCACTGGACGACATTGTCAGCTTGTACCAGATGGTCAGAGGTAGAACAATTATGGCTAGCTCCATACCACCCTGCTTCATTGATATGGGGCAAACCCTCGGAGATTCCCTCCAAAATGTTGTTGGGACCAATGTCTTTCACCAGAGGCATTTGGGATAGATGCAGGATTAAATTTCAGATGGCGACACACACCTCTTCTCTGACCCCTTTCTTGTATAGCCCACACATTTCGGGAGCCATGGACTCTGCTACTATGCGAAAATGGGCAGAAGCAGGCCTCTTTTGTTTCCGTGATATACTAAACCCACTTACCCACAAAATACGCTCTTTTACTGAACTATGCTCGCTTTATAAATTACCGGTAACCCTTGGCTTTTCGTACCGACAAATAATTCACTACCACGCGTCGATCATGGGAGTTAATAAATATACTAAACCAACCCAATTTGAAACCCTTTGCTCTCGGGGACCCTCTACAAAGGGTCTAATATCAGATATATATGCTATTTTGAACTCTCGAAGTATCCAAGGTCCCCTCAAACATGCCTATATGGCACGATGGGAAACATGGCTAGGACGGGAAATCTCTGATTCGATGTGGAAGGTGATATGGGAGAGAACCTTCAGCACGTCAATTAATACTCTATACAAAGAGAATCAGATGAAAATTTTGATGACGTGGTATAACACCCCCGAGATGCTTCATAAGTTCAACCTGGCAATACCTGATAATTGTTGGCGATGTGACCAGAGAAATGCCTCATTATACCATCTATTTTGGTCCTGCCCGATAATCCGAGGCTTTTGGGGGTCAATAGCAACAGTGTTGACACGGGTTATGGGTCATATTCTACCCGTAGACCCGGCTCTATACCTCTTAAATCTGTTCCCTTTAAGCTTGAATAAACCCAAGAGCAAACTCCTAATGCTTCTTCTTACGGCAGCAAAATGCCTGATATCCCTCAATTGGAGGAAGAGGGCTCCACCTTCGTTGTCCGACTGGTTTATACGGATAAAGGACCTCCGATCAATGGAACAACTGACCGCCACGCTTCATAACACAATGGACAAATTTACCCAGACTTGGCAGATATGGGATCTCTCCATGGACTCACAACAATTGTAATATATGGAGAATATATGTTGATGTTCTTGAATTTTGATATTGGAAAATGTAATGTGGACTTATTATTATGAAATCACATTTGGTATTGTTCTGATTGTTGACATGACTTAAAAAATTAATAAAAATCAAAGTTGGAAAAAAAAAAAAAGAAAGTAGAATCCATCAAGACAGCCTCAATTCCACAAACTGCCAGTGAAGTACGCTCTTTTCTTGGAATGGCAAGCTACTGTGCTAGATATATTCCAAATTTTTCAACTATCAGCAGTCCATTAAGAGAACTTACAAAGCAAAATTGTGTTTTTTCAATGGTCCTAAGACTGTCAGACCTCTTTTTAAGCAATTAAAAATGAACTTTGCTCAACCGCTACCATGGCTTATTTTGATCCGGCACTTCAAACCGAATTAATTGTGGACGCCAGTCCCGTGGGGCTGGGTGCTATCTTAGCACAATATACGGATAATAATCAAGATCCTCACATCATTTCTTATGCAAGTAAAAGTTTAACAAGCACTGAAAAGAAATATTCACAACCTGAAAAAGAAAGCTTGGCAGTTGTCTGGGGATGTGAATACTTTCACTTATTTCTCTATGGAGCTCCCTTCACCATTGTCACCGACCATCAAGCACTCCTTACGATCTTTGGAAATCCCAGAGCTAAAATGCCTGCACGCATTGAAAGATGGGGTCTACGTCTACAGGACTATAACTACAAAATTGTTCACAAACCTGGAAAATACAGCAATCCGGCTGACTATCTTTCAAGACATCCTATGAATGATGCCTCACCTGAGCGATCCTCCATTGAAGAATACATACGCTTCATTACAGCTCATGCAGTGCCTAAAGCACTCTCCATTGATCACTTTGTGAATGCAACAACGAGTGACAAGACACTATGTGCTTTAATAGAAATCATACAAAATCGAAGGTGGCATGAAATTCAAAAAGAAAAATTTCCCGAGTCTGAGATTGATCTGAAGGAATTAAAACTATTCTCAAGTGCACGGGATGAATTATCAGTCACTGAAGAACACCTCATTCTTCGAGGTACCAAACTGGTTGTACCTAAGACTTTGCGCAACTTAGTCATACAGATCGCACATGAACGTCATCTGGGAATTGTTGGTACTAAAAAATTACTTAGAGAAAAAGTGTGGTTCCCAAACATGGATCAATTGGTGAAAGAGAAGATTAGACATTGCTCCACCTGTCAATTCATTACTCCATCATCAAACTTAGAACCACTGCAAATGTCTCCGCTACCCACTGCTGTCTGGGAGGAAGTGGCAGTCGACATATATGGACCATTACCCAATGGCCAGTACATTCTAGTTACAATTGATGAATATTCTAGATACCCTGTCATTTCTTTCATATCTTCAACATCTGCCACTAGTGTTATACCAGAACTGGATGACATATTCTCTGCATATGGCATTCCAAGAGTGGTTAAAACAGACAATGGACCTCCGTTCAATGGACATGTGTTTACACAATTTTCTGAATACTTGGGGTTCAGTCACAGGAAAATCACACCTTGCTGGCCACAAGCCAATGGTATAGTAGAACGTTTCATGCGCACTATGGGGAAAAGAGTCAAGGCAGCGAGTCTAGAGCACACCCGCTGAAACAGTCATTATACAAATTAATGCGCAATTATCGTAATACGCCACATTCTACTACTAATGCTGCTCCAGCTCATCTAATGTTCAACAGAACTCCACAGATACGTATCCCTGACGTGACCAGTCATCCCTTACCAAGTGACTCTTCTGTGCGATCAGCAGACTCTTCTAACAAACAAGCTATTAAACGTTATGCAGACAGAAGGCGAAGGGCACAGCCAAGTGCCATCAAAAAAGGGGATGTTGTCGTCGTGCATCAAAAACCAACCAACAAGACCTCAGCTACTTATAATCCTGCACAATACAATGTTACTGATAAGAAAGGCAGCATGGTCACGGCTGAGTGAAATGGACACTTCATAACTCGAAATTCTTCACATTTTAAAATCATACCGCAACTTCCGGTTCCGGCGCCGCCATGACCAGCCGCATCTAACAGAGCTCCGGGACCCGCCGCGGCAATCCGGCCCCATCCAAGCGCCCTCTGCACACCCGATTCTCCCCTGGACAGCCGACTGGTAACGGAGAGGCGGGACACCCTCCTGAAGCAGCGATGGACCGGTATGTGACGCGGAAGGGAGGTAGCGGCCGGTCTCTCCCTCAGCATGAGGCCGCGGATGATGGCGCACAGAGCGCGGGCTCTGAGGACGAGCGAGAAAGCAGCCCCGAACGGGAGGTAAACAACTCGCCCGGGCATACAGCCGAGGGGCTGGAGAGCGCTAAGGGGAGACAGCATGATGTGCTAGTCAGTAGCAGGCAGAATGACAAACCAGACCAAGTCAGTGTGAGACAGCTGGGTCCTCTGGAGGACAAGATACAGGGCCAGGCAGAAATAATGCTGGAAGACAAAGTACAGGAGACACACATAAGAAAGAGGCAAGAGGTGCAGATACAGCCAATAGACTACAAAACACTGGCCAAAGAACTGGCCACACATATGGCTGAAGAGTATAAAACAGCAATAGCGGATATGGTGGCTGCATCCACTATAGAGCTTAAGAGAAAGATAGAAGCTCATGACCAGAGATTAAAAGAGACAGAATCTAGAATCGGTTCGGCCGAAGACAGAATACTAGAGCTAGAAGATCAAGTAGAGACAGTGCAAAAACGTTCTGAGTATGCCTTCTCAAAATTGGAAGACTTAGAGAACAGGTCACGACGGAGCAATCTCAAGATAGTGGGCCTGCCTGAATCTATCCCAGCAGACCAGCTTGTGGAGATCTTTGAAGTAGATCTCCCCAAAGCACTGGGCCTACAACACAGATGTAAAACAGAACGTACACACAGACTTGGGCCACCCAGAGACAATATGAACACTACAACAGCTACCTCAAGAAACCCTCCCCTCTCTGGAATTTCTAACAACAAGCCAAGACACTCTATTGCAAAATTTCTAAACCACAGAGACAAAGAAGAAATACTCAGGGCTTATAAGGCCAGAAAACTTCCTCTGTCACTACATGGCCAAAGAGTGTTAGTCTTTGCGGATTACTCGCCAGAAGTATCCCGCCGCAGAAGAGCTTTTAGCGAGGCTTGTTCCATATTGCACAAAAAAAATGTACGTTTCCAGTTGAATTTCCCTGCCACCCTGAGGTTCAGGTCCAGAGAGGGGGTACTATTGACATTTACAGACCCGGATGATGCAATGGCTGCGATTTCAGATAACACTCGCTCACCAAGAGATCGGACACCTCCAAACGCGAGCGCAGACAAAACACCAACAATATCAAGCCCGGAGAGGGAACCAGAGGGAGACCAAGATGCGGTGCGAACATACAGACTACGTTCTAATGCCGGGAGCGAGGGTCCATCATCCAGAAGCGTAACTCCCAGACAACAGCGACAGTCAGGACCTCGTTGGCAAAAAAAGAAGTAACGCTGAAGTAACTATTAGAGAATGTGAACATGTTGGATACTGCGGATGCGGAGGTGGGGTGAAGAGGAGAGGTCTTTAAAGCTCAATAAACTGCAGAGCCTTGGAAGCACACCGCCCCCCTTTCCACATGTTATTGCCCCAGATGCCTCGCTGAACCATCGGCCTCCGCCCTCACCCTCTCCCCTTGGGAGTCCCACGTGACTCCTGCTCTCGCCCTGCTCCCGCATTTTCTTCCTCTTCCCCCCCTTTTTTTTTTTTTTTTTTCTCTCCTTTCTCTTCTCTCCCCTCTTACACTCTCTCCCTACAGGATTCTTGAAGTAAACACGGGGATGAGGGAGACGAAGAGGAGAAAAGTCGAATCGTCATCTATGCAACTGAGGACCAAGCTCTGACTTTTATCAGGTTCACCCCTGAGATAAACTTTATTGACTTCTCTATTGCCCATAAGTTGATGGCGAGGTGGGGGAGGGGGAGGAGGGAGTTGTGGTCACCATTGATGATAGAACTATGGCACATGGCCGTTTGAGAATTCACTAATGTTACTTTGCCTACAATCATACTATTTACATATCTTGGTATGGGTCCAGGGGAGCTGGGAGGGGTGAAGGTGGGTAAGGAAAGATGAGAAAGGGAAAGAGAGAGGGAAATACAAGGGAACACTAAGGGCGCATAGAAAAACAAGAATTTACTACTAATAATTTGCCGGTTGCTGTGGCGGGGCAAGATGTTGGATATATGGGCTGTATTGGAGGGAAGAAAAGAAGTCTTTCATTAGGACAGCAAAGGAGAAGAGATGACAATAATTTCAGGGGGGGGACGTTGGGGTGGGGGAGGGCACCTAGAGACATACTTAGCAGAGCAAAAATGTATCAATGTATTACCTGGACCTCAATCATCTTTCCCTGGCTACGGTTGTGGGGAAAGATACATAGATGGCTTATGAAACACCACTTGACAGAAATACCGCAAGAGAGAGGGCGTGATGGTTAGGTGGGTCTCCTGGAACGTAAAGGGTATGCGCTCCCCAGCAAAGCGCATGATGATCCTACGTCATCTTAAAAGACTCCGTACGGATGTTGCTTTGCTACAGGAGACCCACTTGATGTCAGAAGATTTTTTTAGACTTAAAAAGTTGTGGGTAGGAGAGGTTTATGGATCTGGTGCGGTCGAAAGGAAAGCAGGAGTCATAATCTTGATCCGTAGATCTCTATCGCATAAGGTTCTGTCCACGCAAGTAGATGATGTGGGTAGGATGATCCAAATGAACATCCAAATTCAGACAGACGTCTTCTCTGTATATAATATATATGCTCCAAACACGAATCAAAAATCCTTCTGCCAGGACCTGCAGGCTAGGCTCTTGACAGACAAGGGATACAACAGAATAGTAGGGGGCGACTTTAATATGGTACTAGACGTAGAGGAGGATAGGAGACACTCAACGACCCAGAGAAGAGACCCCCAGACACCAACGAGACCACAAACTGACAACTTCCTTGACACTCTTTTCACAGCTGTAAACATGACTGATGTATGGAGAACAATGCACCCCCTTGACAGAGAGTTTACCCACTTCTCCCACCCCCACGGGTCTTGGTCTAGAATAGACATGTTCTTCACATCTCTTAATATATTACAGAGAACAACTGAAATAAGAATTGAGGATATGGTAATATCGGATCATAGCCCGCTGATGTTGGAGTCCAAAGACACATGAAAAAGGTACAGATTATTTGTGGAGGTTCCCAGATACATACACAAAAGACGAAAATTTCGTTTCCATCCTCAGAGAATGGTGGTCGGCTTTTTCAAGGGATAATGAAATACATCGCTCAGACCTGTGCTTGTTCTGGGAAACAGCGAAAGCGGTGTTGAGAGGCCAGATAATGGCATACAGCATGGGGATAAAGAAAAAAATAAAGGAGCAATTTATAGCAGCTAGCCTAGAGGTGAGAAATGCTTACTCTCATTATAAAAACACGATGGCTGACCCCGACAGGGAAATCTGGCAACAGGCAAAAGACAAATTTGATATGTGGGCAAGACGTAGGGAAGATATATATATAAGTAGAATGGAACTTAGTCTCCATAAATTTGGCGACAAAGCAGGCCAACTACTAGCACGATTGTCACGCGGTAAACAACTATCTCCCCCAATACAAACTATAATTGATAAACGAGGCAACACCTGGACCAACCCTAGAGACATCAGTCAGGCATTAGGAAAATTTTATGCATCTCTGTACTCGGAAGCCAATTCGGCCACACCCATGCAGCCTGACTTGCTACACTTGGTGAGTCTGCTGAGTGTGACGGAAGAGGACAAACAATTTCTGAATGGTCCTATCACGGTGGAAGAGATAGAGAATGCTATACGAAACATAGACCCAGGTAAAGCACCCGGACCAGATGGCTACAATGGTGCATTTTTTAAGGCCCTTAAGGAACAGGTTTCCCCGATTTTGGGTAACTTATTTAATGAAATACTTCAAGGAACCCCTATCCCAGAAAGAATGAATGTGGCCCATATAAAACTCATCCCTAAGCCAGGAAAAGCACTGACAGATCCTGCCAGCTTTAGACCGATCTCCCTGATAAATCAGGACCTAAAACTTCTCTCTAAAATAATGGCAGATAGACTAGCGACAATCATGCCTAGACTGATACCTCCTCATCAAGCAGGGTTTATTAAAGGGAGATCAACTGCTACTAATATTAGGAGAACGATGCTCCTGATAGATATCATGGGAAAGAGAGTGGGAACGGAGAGGGGGGACCCAGCTGTGATCACCTTGGATGCAGAAAAAGCGTTTGATAATGTAAGGTGGTCATGGCTGGGTAGGGTCTTAGACGCAGCTGGAATAATGGGACCATTCAGACAATACCTCCAATCTTTATATAGTAACCCAAAAGCTTGTATCAGTACGCCCGGCTATCTGTCGGACTCTTTCTCCTTGCAGAAGGGGACGAGACAGGGATGTCCACTATCGCCCCTGTTATTCAATTTAGCCATAGAACCTCTTGCTCTATATCTGGAGCAGAGCTCCATTTATGAAGGATTTAGAGTGGGAACCAAAGAAGTCAAGCTATCTCTTTTTGCGGACGATATCGTTATATATATGCAAAACCCAGAAAGGGATCTTCCTCACATTCTTGAAAACATAGACACCTTAGGTAAACAATCAGGCTTCCGACTAAATAAGGAAAAATGTGAGATACTGTTCATCAACCCTAAGAGTAAACTCTCTCAAACACTCACAATTCTGCGATATCCCAGTCGCTAAAGATAGTATTAAATACTTGGGGATCCACATAGCTAGAAATCCTACTCAAACTTACAAACTGAATTTTATCCCACTTCTCTTAAAAATTGAAAAAGAACTTGCGGGTTGGGCCAATTTGCCACTTTCTTTGATGGGGAGATGCCATCTTCTCAAGATGATTAGCTTCGCTAGATTATTGTATCCGCTTCAGAACATCCCCATGCTGTTAAAACATTCCGATTTAACCAGACTGAATAAAGCCTTCTCGAAATTCCTATGGAGGGGGAGGAGACCTAGACTGGCTTTTGGTGTATTGATGCAACCGAAACTAGAAGGGGGCCTTCAACTCCCAGATATCCGTGGCTATAACTTGGCATGTATCTTGCGCAATGTCCTTGATTGGATCAGAGGCACAGGCAGGCACTCAGACACAGCCCTGGAGGGAGAGTTTGCTAGTCCCTGGGAACTGTCAGCTGTGTTACATACACCATTACCTCAGTTGCCCAAAACTCTCAAGAACACAATAATATTTAGAGACACGATAGCAACATGGAAGGGGGTGAGGAAAAAACTTAATCTGTCCTGGAAAATTTCTAAATCACTCAGTCCCTGGAAATGCCCGGCCTTCCCGCTAGGTCGTGAGAACCAACTGTTCTTAGCGTGGAGAGAGAAAGGAATCAAAACACTGAGAGATCTAATGATCCCAGGAGAAAAACGGTGGATGACTGAAAAAGAAGTCCTCCATACGTACAATCTCCCTCAGTCTCAGGCCATGCAATACCGCCAGATTCACCATTACCTACTCTCACAATTGAACGATTTAACAAGAGAGGTAAGTGATAATCCATGGTCCAAATTGCTGGCTATTAATGAAGAAGACATATCCATAACCTCTCTCTACGCTAACTTACAAACGGTCTTACAGCCAACAAAGAAGGTTACCCTTTTCACAAAATGGAAAAAACACAAAAAATACTAGAGGGTTGGGGGACCTGTAGACGCTTTATACATAATGAACGCTGGAAAGACTCTCAATTTAGCATTATTCATGGAACAATTTTGGCGTTTAATGTGCCCCTGACAACAGGTAGTAGGGAAAGATGGATAAACTGTCCTAAATGTAAAGCACACATGACAGATTTAGAGCACGGCCTCTGGTCCTGCCCGGCTTCTCAAACATTCTGGAAGTCAGTTGAGCAGTGGGCGAGAGGAATTTGTGAGGGATTAGAAAAATTGAACCCAATGCTATGGCTTTTCCACTACCATGATAGTTCGACAGGAAAGAAACACCCACATATATTATTTCACTATATTTCAATAATTGTGAAGAGACTATTGCTGCAGTTCTGGCTGAACGATAGACCTCCTGATCTGTCACAGATCAAAAATACATTGCGAAAAACACTTACAATCGAATCTTTAGACGCCACACGCAACCCTAGTAAACTAACAGCGAAATTTTTCAATAAGTGGAGAAGTTTTATTGAACAGGAATTCACTGCTGAAGAAATAAAAACTCTTATGGTAGCACATAGATCTTCAACATGGTACGCCAATGAGGATTTGAGGAATACATTGGGCAGACTCAAATATGTTTGCTAGTCATGAACCATATTGCGAAATTTATAGTAAAATCAAATAAACACAATGCCTGCTGTGATGTACTCTAGTAAGGGAAAAGGGTGGGTTTAGGAGATACTAGTTATCTTTTTCTAAAATATTACCATAAAAATACTACTGATACCAGAATACTATGTCACAATATGTTATGCCTTTTTTCTGTTGTTATCATTTGATACTTACTGTTATTCTTATGCCATATGTGTCAATGCACGTTTATGTATAATGTACAATAAAAACGATGGTTCAAAAAAAAAAATCATACCGCAAAATGATGATAATGATCTTCCTCTGGTGGAAGACTTGGTACTCGGTGGAGAGGACCACCCGGAAGTGAACAATTCTTCAATAATGGACACACTCACTGAGCCCAGACGCTATCCAACACGAGAAAGGAGGGCTCCATCGCGGCTTATTGAAGAAGTATAAAAGAGAAAAGAACAGAAAACATACAGAGTTCTTTTTGGTTGTTGTTTTTTTTGTTGTATTTTGTGTTTTTTTTTTTTGTTTCTCTTCGGTGCCTGATTTGAATAGACTAAATAGGCCAAAACCGACATATATATTTATTGGACATTTTCACATGGTTATATTGTCAGTGTATTTCTTCTAAGTTGTAAAAAAAAAAAAAAAAAAGGGGATGATGTAATGTACAATAATTAGATCTGCCTCTCTAAGAAAACTAGGTATGTTGTATGATGGGTAAGGAGAAGAAGGAGGTGGGGAATTAAGTTTTGGTTTCACTTTGAAACATGCTGCTGGAAACACTGTTCTGCAATATGATGGAGAAAGATAGAAGACAAGAATAAAGTACAGTTAAAGTTTACTCTTGTGAATGCCTCATATCGTGTGAATATTACAGCAACTTTCAAACACGAGACAACTGGAGCAGTTTACACTTCAGGAATTGCCAAAATCCCTGTGGAGAGGAGCAGGAGTCTCATTGACAGTTACAGGAATCGTTTGATTGCAGTGATTGCCTCAAAACGTTGTGCAACAAAATATTAAGTTGAGGGACCATCATTTCTGTCCAGGCCGATTTCATGAGTTAATTTTTTAAAAATTCTGTGGCATCAGGGTTGAAAAGCAATGTCCGACTTTCTTTGTTCATTTTCATAGATTTTTTATTTATTATTACTTTTGTCAGATTCAAGTTATTTCTGTGACCATTGTGGGTTTTTCTTTCATTAAACGAGGGGTACTAAAAATTTTGACGACGTGTGTATATACGGTATGTATATAGAGAGAGATTTATATTATAAAACAAATATGGTATTCCTTGAAGGAGACAACCCCTTTAAAGGTAATCTTTCAGCAGGTTTTTGCTATATAATCTGATATCAGCATAACAAAGGGCAAGAAAGCCTGATTCCAGTGATGCATCATTTATTGGGCTGTTTGGTGTAGTTTTCACAAAATATTTTGTATGCTGTGGCAGAGTAAATACGGTAGTGAAGCTATGTGTTACCCTGCCCACACCCCTGATTACCAGATCCGCGTTTCAGTGCCACTCCAGGCACCGTCCTCAGGGTATGAGGACGGTGCCCGGAGTGGCACTGAAACGCGTAGGTGGAAATAAAGAAGGGGGGTCTTTTACCTAAAGACTTTTGACTGATTATTTCAAGCAGCGCGGACTGTCTACACACCATCCCTGGATCTAATCATCTTTACACGTGCTACGTGGCGGTGGAGGTCCTGCAGCAGCTTATAACTACATGCCATAAAAACTAGTTGTGGGTGCACACAACTAGACCAGGTGAGTGCACCTCTGTTTGATCTGAGTGTGGAATCAGTGTCATATTGATAGGGCACTATTGCGCCTCGCTTGTCTCCTTTATCTTTTTCTATAGCACACCCCTGATTGGCAGCTTCCTATGTACACTGTGCATTGTGCCCAAGCTGCCCATCAGTGGTGGGGTTATATAGATTAGCTGGTCTACTTTGTGTGTGAGTTGTAGTTCATAGGGGTAATCTCTTGCTGATAAAATGGTGATTGCATTGAAATTACAACACACTGCCTAATAAGTGTTACATTGCTAGTGTCAGGGTCTCATGCCCAATATTATGCTGCTGTCACAATAAATAGCAAAAAACCTGCTGATTAATTTCCTTTAATGCTGGATGAACTTAATATTCTTCCTTTTGTCTTGTAGTGGGGCTGTGTGGTAAATACTGTTTGCTCCCAGAACTGGCAAAAGAACAGCAGGACCTTTACAGATCTATATATTGTAAAGGAATTGTCTGTATCGAGCAATCATTTTAAATAATGTTGTCCCACTGGCTAAATACAGTTTAGGATGGTTTCCACCACCAGCGTTAAATGTTGGTCAATTGGCTACATGTAACCTAGAAAGCAGTCGCTTGATAGTCTGTTTAGACAGACCAAGTGCCAGTGGCGTAACTTGAAGTTCATGGGCCCCGATACAAAAGCTCCAACAGAACCCAATTATTGCAAATCTTTAATATCATTAGTCTTTTTCTAAAGGCAAAAGGGACTTTGGGGGCCCCCTAGCTCCAGGGCCCAGATATGATTGCAATCCCTGCACCTATTGTAGTTACGCCCCTGCTAACCGCACTTTCATATAGGTGCACAGAACAATCGGTAAGAAGTAGACTGTCATCGTTCTCAGCAGCGCTATCATTTAACTCAACAAACGAGCATTTTGCCCTTTCATTGGGTATTTGGCAGCGTGTTCACACTGCCTGATTGTTGTGAAATGAGTGTTCCTAAGAGCATATCTGATAAATGACACCATTGTCTTGACTTATGCCTTCAATAGACAGAATACATAGTATTTTCGTCTGGGTGATTTTGTTGAGTGTTGGAAGATCCTAGTTAGATATACTGGAATAACATGACTGTCTATGATAATAAACCCTTGAGTAGGTAAATAATTCAACAAGCCGAAGATCATATTGGCAGTCTGTACTTACAGAACATCTGAGGCAGCGTCAGTCACTGAGTCTTGGCTTCCATATAAATATAAGACAAGTCTCTGCAGAAGGGCGCTGTCGAATACTAAACTGTGATGAAGAGCGCCGGCACTGTATCTTTATGTATCAGACGTTGTGCCATACACTAGTGACAGGACCATTCTCCAGTACATAACAATGCTGTCTGTCTGATCTTAAATAAACTTTCTTCTCATGCTTTCTTCTTACAAATCTTTAGCTTCAGAGGGAGATATATTGCTAAAACCCACTTTGCTTTTCAGCTGCACTGAAGATGGCTTTATATACAGTATGTATAGCTTTAATCTCATGTCCCCTCTGTAGTGCTTTCCTTTAGAGATATTTTAATCTCTCCCTGTCAATTATCTTCCAAGCTTTTCAGGACTCTTTGATGCTCCTGCACTTTATAAAAGTCTTCCTTTAGACATTGAAGAGTCTTCAGACCTGGGTACTGTTCATCTAATCATATCTAATTTTGACATTCACATTTGACCCTCATTATCAGTTTTTTGGCAGCAAGGTAACACTTGGTCTATAACCTTCTGCAACTGGAGCTTACTTCACAACTCTGGCAAACCTCCCGAAAAAGTTGTAGAACTACCAGACACAAGAAATGTAAAATCTCATGTCCAGGTCCACAACCTACCAAAACTCTGAGAAGATGAGTTTTCTGCGTGTGGCCCCAGAATGCCTCGATGTTAAGGGGTACATTGTGAATGTAGTAAGGGTGTGACCTTTAAGAGTGGTGTAGTGTAAGAAAAAAAAAACTTTTTAAAAAGTTGTCAAGGAAGTTATCAATCCTAATATAAATGATAATACAAGGTTAGGAATTATTTTTAAATATTTGGAACAATTTTGTGCATTTGCAAAGGTCACATTACCTTATGCATGGTTGGTAATGGTAACCATTCTATTGCCACTATATACAGCCAAGTACCATGTTGATGTTATCGTCACTCAGCATGTGAAACATAAGACTTTGTGTGTGTGGTCCTGATTAAAATTATTGAGATCTCGTGTGTATGCAGGAAACACCCCCTGAGACAATAATGTATCAGAAGCAGCTTTCTTTGTCTCCAAAAAGAAAAAGGTGTTTATTACATCATCAACTCAAACTTATATAGGCATACATTTTAACATCCTAATTGGTTCAGCTTATCTCTTGGCATTAACATATGTATCTCCTATTGGCTGAACATCAGCACCTTTTGCACACAGTCTCAAAGACTGAGTATGATGTATACTTCTTAGGTTTCACATTCCTATGTTATCTTAGGTTTCGTTCCACACAAAGATGATAGTGTCTCCTATCCTAAAATACACACTGGTCTTCTATTTGAGAAACACAAGAGATACATGTACACAAAGACAAAAAATGGAGTCGAGTTTAACAAATAGATCCTGCTCTAAATGACTGCCAGTGCATAGTCTGCCATTGACTTTGTAACCTGTGTAAGGCTAGGGTCACAGTAGCATTTTTTACAAGCGTTTTTGGAGACCTGCGTTTTCAAAAACGAATGTAAAAACGCACCCATAGGCCTCCATGTTAAAAAACGCATGCCCTAATAGCAAAAACGCATGTGTAACAGTACCATGCGTTTTTGGTGCATTTCCAAAAACGCATGCGTTTTTTAATATGGGGCCCTATGGGAAACGCATGCAAAAACGCATGTACAATTAGTGCCATTCAAAAACGCATGCGTTTTCCATAGGAGCCCATGTTAAAAAAACGCAAGCGTTTTAGAAAACGTTTTTTCAAAAAGCACAAAAAAATAGTACATGCACTAGTTTTGGGTGCGGATTTCAAAACGCAGCCAAAAACGCAGGGAGCCATCACACACCTTAAAAAACTCATGCGAACATGTAAAAACGCATGGTAAAACGCATGAGTTTTTAAAAGGCACTACAAAAACGCATGCCAACTGTGACCCCAGCCTTATCAATCATTAGTATGGCTTGCTCACCACACACTATTAAGTCTAAGGCCGGCTTCACACTATGTTTTTGATGCATCCGAGTCTATCTGTGTTAAATCGGATACACTCGGATGCAATTTGGCCTCCCATGTATCCCTATGGGGCTCGGATTGTACTCGGATGTGTCCTTTTGGCCATCCGATTTAAGCACAATCCGTAGCCTTCTGATTTAGTCACGGATCCAAAATTGCAGCCTGCTGCGATTTTGGTGTCCATGACTAAAATCGGACACCACAGATCCGTGATGGTCCGTAGGGCTACATAATGGGAGCCTATGGACATCGGATCTGATTCTAAATCGGATCCGATGTCGGCTCCGCGATTATGTACTGAGCATGCCCAGAGGCAGTGCTCAGTACATAACCCTGCCTGTCCTTGTCACGTCCTGTCTGCCCCTCTCTGTCCCTCTTCTATCTCTGCCCCCCCTCTCCTCTATCATCTCCCCCATGCCCTCCCCCCTGTCCTCTCCCCTCCAGTATGTGCAAAATAAAAAAAATCTTCCCAGAGAATACATTACCTTCCGCCGGCTCCATGCAACAGTCTCCAATCTGGTGGCTGAAAGACCTGTGGTGATGTCACAGAGCCAGTCAGCTGACACATCAGGTGACCAGCACTGTGACACAACAAGAGGTCCTTCAGCAACCAGATGGTGACTGTCGCATGGAGCTGGCGGACAGGTAAAGTATCCTCTGGGAGGATTTTTTTTATTTTTCACATACTGGAGGGGAGAAGACAGGGAGGAGGACGGGGGGGAGGATAGAGTACAGAAGAGGGACAGGCAGGGAGAGACAGGGACAGAGAGAGAAGATGCAGGGACAGACAAGGACAGGCAGGGAGAACAGGATCCACAGGGATCCTGCATCAGATCGGATATGGATGGCTATTAGCCATCCGATTGCAGGGATCCGTGTGGATCCGTGCCTGTCCATGGGGATCCGACCTAAACATGGATCCCCACGGACAGCCACAAATCGTAGTGTGAAGGCAGCCTTGACTGCAAAGTTGATGGCTGAGCTCAAGGGTATAATCAGAGGGCACTAGAAGTCAAGCTCTGGAGACTGCCAGATACATTGCAGCATTAGGGAAGGATACATTTACAGTGGAACTGATGCTAAAAAATATCAAGAGAAGGAAACAGTAGAGTTCTTGAGAATGTTACATCTTGTCTAAAAAGTTTCTTTAACCCAGCTGTTCTGTTCCCATGTACTATACACTTGTATTGCTCCTGGGTCACTATGACCCGGTTTATTAAATCTTGATTTTAGATACTCTAACTCAATTATTTTTATACCTTTTGCTTACTAGACGGTATGGGAACATGTTTGGAAATTTAAAAAAAAAAGAAAAATGAAATTAAATTCTTTTTTTTTTTTTTTTTTTTATTCAGATAAAACTTAGTAATAAGCAAAACGAAAAATAGCAAACTACACAAATGTGGTAAAAAAGAAAAGAAACAAGCAAATCAAACATTTTGTGAAAAAAAATTAAAGATAATAAACACTTCAATTTGAACATATTCACATGGTAATATTACTTTATGTATTCTTGCATGAAGAACAATAAACATGGGCTATGCATAAGAATGTTTGGCATCCAGAACATGTAATACTTGTTTTATTATCACAAGAATAAGGGCAATAGCTGCACCTCTTTCTTTTTATTCTTGAAGCACCGCTGGTAAAGCCCATGGGGGTAGAAGTGATTGTGGAGGCCATTGTTTCACTTTCCTGAGCATGTTGCTGCATGCTCTGTACAAGGCCTGCTGCTCCTTTCGTTTTGTGTGAAATGATCAATGTTTTGCTTTTGCTTCATTCTCTTTTGTGTTTTTTCATTGAAGACAAATTAAATGAAGATAATAATACCAAAGAATTTGTGATTGCAATCATTTTCAGGAAGAAACTCAGTATTATCTGACAGAATTGCAGGGGTGTCAATACTTTTGGCCACAACTGTTATGTACTAATGAGTTGATCTAATGTGTCTAGACCACCTTTGGTTGCATTATAGTCCAAGATCATGTTAGGTTTTTTATCTTCCCGGGTACTTACTGCATTATCATGGTGGTTCGTGCTCATTTGTATTACTTGTTTTTTGGAAAAGCCAGGAAGACAGACTTACTTAGCAAAAAAAAATCATTTGGAGGCCTTTAGAGCTCAGCTTTTTAGCTTTACAAAATAAGGCCCTCTTACACAGGGCGTTCTGTGCAGTCCGTTCTGCGCAGAATATACACGTGTAGTGCACACCTAGTGATCTCTCTGGATGCGCTCTACATTTTAGTATAGATTGCGCACCAAAAATAATCAATATAAAGCCATTTTTATGGTGCGCAGATCTCAATGCATACACCCGACAGATCGTGTGATTGACCCCATTGAAATAATTTAGGAGATAAATAAATTGATATATAATAGTAGATGCAATAAATAGACCAAACTGAGGTTATAACTCCTTTATTTGGCCTCACAGCTGTAAAAAATGATGCTGGGTCACTATGGCTCGAACACGACAAGTGTACAAATCGGCGTGTAGCTAAAAGTAAACACCAAAAAAAAATACTCATAGATAGGTCCCCCCAAATGAGGAAAAGTCAAGTAACCTCAAGTTTTAGAAACTTATAGAAAAATATCTACGGGGCCACAAAAAATTGTCTATGGGTCACTATGACCCAAACAGAACAGCAAGGTTTAAAGGGAATTTATCAATAAGAGCAACACCTCCCAAAACATATATATGGGCATGGGCATACAGGTTTTTGAAATTTAATCCCACTTTTAAATCGTCCATCTGTTGCTGCATTCCCGAGAAATTAGTGATGTAAAATACATGGCAAGTGAATCAAAGAGTGAGATATCAATCAAGCTATAGGCGGCCGTCACACGCACAGATATCTTGCCCGATATCGTTTAAGTGATCTCCTTTTTGATCGCTTAAGCGATATCGGGCTTAAAATCGTTGCATGTAATCAAGCGATTTACGATGTGAAATCGCTTGATCGTGACATCGCTGATCTGAGCTCCGGAGCTCAGATCTAGCGATGAACGATGTCACGATCTGCTTCATCGTGGTGTATAACACCACGATGAACCATCTCCCAGCGGCAGAGCCTATGCTGGGAGATGGTAACTATGGTACACGTCGGGTAACTAAGCGACGCGCGGCGCCTAGTAACCCGATGTGTACCATAGTTACCAGCGAGATCGCGGCTCCACATCGCTGGTGAGTCTGTCTGTGTGACATCTCACCAGCGATGTGAGCGATATTGTAAGCGATCGCGCATGTGATCGCTTACAATATCGCTAGAGATATCTCAGCGTGTGACGGCCGCCTATAGAGGTATTGATTAGATAAGAGCTCTGTCACGCCCAAAGCACATATTGCCTGATTTACATACAAATTAAAATCCTTATTTTCTCTGGAATGCAGCAACAGATTGAAGATGGGAAGGTGTTTTATGGATTGCCTCAACTGCTAATGAATTAAAATGCTAATTTCTCAGGAATGCTACAACAGATGGCAATGGGAAAGGTTTCGATGGGTTTACATTTTAAAGATGGGCAAGCACATATCTGCTGTTTAGAGGGTTGAGATTACTGACAGATTTCTTTTAATATAAGTAATAATTTAAAAGTATATACTCTGCAGTATACAGCAAATACTTATAATGTGGGAGGTATCTGTATTTTTAATTTACATTCATATTATCTTTCAATTTTAACCAAAACCAAATGCTATGTCAGGAGAATATTAATGTACAACATTCATTCCAATGCACGTTTCATACATTAACTACATTGTGAACTGCACAATGGTGCCTGTGCAAAATATATTAATATCTTTATTAAGCTTTGCTATTTACAAGTGTTTCCAAGCTGAACATGTGTCGTATGAATTAGAGCATATCTGAAATATGTCACAGTTCCTTCATTCCCTTTTAAATGCCGATTTAATTGGTGAAACACTATCACAGCGTGCTGTGTGCTTGTATGTTGTACTGAATGTTTTTTAGATTTCTTTTAAGATGTCTTGTGTCCTATGAAAGAAATTCAACATTTTCAGAATTTTTATTATACATTAATTTGACAATTGCAATTCAACTTCAGGTTACTGATACTAGATTATGTTTCTCCATTGTAATTAAGTCTGGTGGGACCTGATGAACTTCCCGAGTAACAGAGAATAAGCATTAGTATGGCGAATAGCAATGGTCAGTACGATAAGAGAAAGTCCATAGAGAGTCATCACATTAAAGTATTTAGAAGGGCAGTCAGGTTAAGAAATCTTAATTCATTCGTGTCCTCATTACTTGAATTAACATTTCTACTCAAAAAGATATATTTTAGGAATATATTTTCTTCCAGGGGCTGAGGTTGGCAATTTAATACAGGCTCTGTATAGCACAATATGACAGATGACCTGGGTAAATGACTTAGAAGGATATTTATGGCACTCAGAATAGACGAAGTGCAAATAAATAATATTATAACATCTTACATTTCATAAATGGACTCATTTCAACAGTCACATTTTTCCTCGTGTCATGTTATATTACTCTATTATCATTTTAAGCAGGGGTGGGGAACCTCAGGCCCCAGGGCCGCATGCAGCCCTCGATGACCTTTTTTGTGGCCCCTGGGCAGATTCCTGGGGACTGCAGTGCTCAGGCTGGCAGATGTGTTGTGCCAACTTCCTGCCCTTTAAAACCAGCTCTCCAGTGATCTCTATGCCCCAGCCTCAGCCTCTTATGTTTATGGCTCTAGCAAACCTGGGAAAGCAGTTGACTAACAACATGATCAATATCACCTAACATCACAGACACGCCAAAGAGAAGCAGCTCCAGCCACCACAGTAGTGGGGAGGCGATTGTTTAACCAAATATTGTAGGGTCATTTTCAAGTTGATAACTTTGTACAGCCCCTGAAGCATGGTAGACATTTCCAAATGGCCCCCAGAAGAAAAAAGTTCCCCGCCCATGATTTAACGGGTTCTTCGCCAAATGGGTTTGTATAATAATATACCCATATATTTATTAATTTGTGTCAATCTGCCTCGTTTTGCGCTTGTTACACCTCTAAGGATGCCCCCCAAAGCTCTTCTTTTCACCCCTCCTCCCGGCACAGCTGATCTCCCTCCGGATAGGCCGCTGGGAGATCATGCAGAGCCACAGCTGCTCTCCCGCCGGTGTCAGTGGGGAGAAACAGCTGATCTGACAGCTGTTTAAATCACCCACGCTGACACCGAATAGCTGATATCAGTGCAGGAGATATGAAACAGCTGATCGCTGCTTCAAATCTCCCGCGCTGACATCACCTATTCGGTGTCAGCGCGGGAGATTAAAAAAGCTGCCAGATCAGCTGTTTCTCCCCACTGACACCGGCGGGAGAGCAGCTGTGGCTCTGCATGATCTCCCGGTGGCCTATCCGAGTGCTCATGTGTATGGGGGAGTAAGCAGAGATCGCTGACTGCTGAATGAACATAAGCTGACAGCTATCTGATGCGTATGCCATTTGTAATAAAAGCTCCGCAATATGTTAGGCAATACCCACATGAGATTCACCATGACAGGACTTATGTAGAACAATACAGCTGCTTCTGTGATGTGCAGATGATAAAATCTTAAAACTGGGGCAGAGAGGACTAAGTACACTAAAAGGCAAAGGTTCCTTCTGACATAGGATTATAAGAAGAAGAATGGGGGAAAATGGGGTAACTGTACCCAGTGCTCTGTAATCCAATCCCTGTACTTCCTGCAAAGTTATTTTCTCTTATGAAGCCCAATTCTGACTGTTTAGGACATCTGGGAAAATGATTGTTCGGAGAAGAAAAGGTAAGTCCGGTGTTTTACCAACAGTTAAAGTGTAACCGTCGTTTACATTTTTATTCAATAGTAATGTGGAGCAAGTGGTCATTAAAAAGTTTCAAATATACTTTATTAATAAAATCTGGAAGGAAACGCCTTTAAAAAAACTTCCACAAGATGTCCTCAGTAGGTTGATTCTGAACCACACATATGTCGTTGTTAGACAGCTCCATCTTCAGGGGGTGTGGCCTACATTGCATTAACAATACATTGCAATTAACAATAGTAGCATCCTGCTGAGCTCAAACAGCTACTGTGAGATCTCATCTGAGTCCTCCCATTCACATGGCCTCTGCTCTGTGCTCTGTGATAGCAGGGAGCAGTGCAGAGCCATGTGAATGGAGGTGCTAGCATGAGGTAATTTGAGTCTTATCAGCTGTATTGTGAACACTGTGTAAGACACACCCCCTGAAGACAGATTTCCCTAACAACAAGCATATGTGTGGTTCAGAATCAGCGTACTGAGGACATCTTGTGGAAGTTCTTTTAAAGGTGTTCCCTTCCTGATTTCATTAATAAAGTATATTTGAAAGTTGATTATAATTACTTGCTTTACATGACAACTAAATAAAAATGTAAACGCAGTTACACTTTAAGCATCCTGAGACCAGTCCTATGTGTTTGGCTTTTCATCCATTGAGGGAGCTTACGCAGAATTTTGCCAAAGAACATGGCCATAAATAAAGAATGGGATCTAAACATCCTCCATGAGCAATGTCTCCCAATGATCTAGGAACAATTTGGTAATGAAAAATGCTTTTTCTGGCATGATGGAAAATCCATGTCACAAGGTAAAGTGATAACTAAGTCGCTCGGCAAACAAAACAATAGAATTTTGGGTCCATGGTCAGGAAACTTCCTAGATTTCAATTCCATTGAGAACCTGTGGTCAGTCCTCAAAAGTGGAAAGACAAAAGCACAGAAATTGTGATAAACTCCAAGCACTGATTAGAAAAGAATCGGTTAACTTATCACCAGTCAGGATATAAAACATATACTATGATGAAGGCTCTAACTGGGGCCCCCAACCTTTGGCTCAAAGTGAGCGGAGATACATCACGGTATAGTTAACCTTTTTTCAGGATGTTTATTGATAAAGTACATTAAAAATAATGCAATAAAAAAGGGAGATTATAATATCTATAGTATGGTGCTTACTCGAGAATTATTCAACTTAAAACGAACTAGAGTTAAAATCAAATTGTGAAAATACAATTAGTATATTCGTAATACAATTTCTTTGCTCTTAGTATTTTTCATTACATTTTACATTTTTCATCCCCACACTACAGTATTAATCATTTGGAGATAGTTTGACTTTGGATACTGAAGGGGCCTTGTGTGTCCCTTTTTTTGTGTGAGTACTGTATTCACCATATAGTTGCTAACAATTTTTCGGTATAAACACGCGGTCTTACCTATATTGGTGATTCTGTCTTGGGCATTCAGGATGTTGCTACAGGTGAAGGTTCATAAAGTTTTGTTTGAAGTTTGCTAGAAAAAAAAGTGTGTGGGGGGGGTATGGTGTCAATTTTCAAAATCTATAGGCATAGGCCATACCTCTATTATTTATTTTCTTACGTTGCATTGCATCTTTCACTTTCCATTTTGGGTGGTTGCTCTGGGACTCTTGAGTGGTTCCTAGGGGGAGACCGTTATACATATTAAGTATGGTGTGACTATTATTTATGCCACTAAAAGAAAGAAAGGTACCTCACAATGTTGCCAATGATGGTTGTCATTGGTTGGCTCTTGCAAATGCGAGAGTTGCTGGTTTTCTAGGATTTGCCTGGGTAGTGCCTGGTTACAGATTTACAGTAGTACTAGTCAGAGGGGTTAATTCCAGGTTTTTTTTTAAATCAATCTAGGTATATATAAATATAATACCATTAAAAATTCTTGTTTTCCTTGGTAGTTCTTCACTGTACCATATTGCTTGTGGAGTCTAATTAAAAACACAAGATTTCAATGCAAAGCTACTATCTTAAATTGGTTTGTAATAAAGTGTTAGTGATCCAAATTTACCTCTTTTTCTCAGGATTTCATATTCATTCTTGGGGAAGGTTGATGAAAATGGATGTTGCTGTCTTTGGTAGTTAGTTGTTGCTTTAGCTGTACTGCAACATAAAAATCCGTTATTATATACAGTAAATATCCTTTGTGAATGCTAGGGGTTATGTGATTACAGTTTTGTGTTAGGCTGGGTTGTAGTGTTGGTATCAAGTTAGCCTAAGGCCAGCTTCACACCATGACCTGATCAGGTCCGGGCTGTCTGGTGTAAATGCAATGGTTTTGTGTCCGGGGCAAAAATCTGCTCAAATCAGGATGTGCTCCCTGATCCTCCTGGATCCGGGGCGATCCGGCGCTCTCTAATATGGGAGTCTAAGATCGCCAGATCACCCCGTCCGTCCGACAAAAACATTGGATCCGGAACCGACGCGGACGTTGAAGTTTAGCAGTGAGAGCTGCTAAACTTCAGCACCACCAGCTGTCCCCTGCAGAGATTTCAGGACCACAGCTAGCTCCCCGCTAGCCGCGATCTTGAAATTCCGGCAGCTGCAGCTGCGCTTAGCTGCATCCGGCTGCGAACCAGACCGGAGGGCATATTTGCCCTTCAGTTCTGTTTCTAGATTGGTCCGGGGCTGTCCAGTTTTGACCGGACAGCCCCGGACCTGATCAGGCCATGGTGTGAAGCCGGCCTTAAGTGCAAATCTCCCTAATTTAGTACTTATCATTATCCCATGTGAAAGTGTGGCGCCCTGCTCACCAGGTAGCCACAGACTTCTCTAATGCACAGTTGGGTTTCCACAGCCAGTACCTACTACATGCAACATCTTCCACCCTGGCACAGTAGGGGGAGCTCAACTTGCTGACCTTAGGCAAGATCCCCTATAAATACTGCTGCTGGGGGAGTAGTTAGTCAGAGTGTGCAGACGCTAGGAGAGCTGCTAAGATGTCCTGGTGGTCGGTGCCGCGTTAGGCCCGAACCAGTGACCCAGAATGTCCCTTATGACGTCCCGCAAGCCTAAGTGGGACAGAAGGCAAGGAGCAGACAGCCAAAAGGGAGTGAGGAACTAGTGGAAGTTCCCCTAAGACGTACCGTACATCGGAGATCCGCACCTGTAGGATACTCCAGGACTACAGAGAACCCCGTCACACCGTGGAGGCTTCAGCCACCTGGTCCCCCTGTGGGTCAAAGAGAGGGAGCCCGACACAGCAGTGCACCACCGCAGTGATCAGAGAGGGTAACCCGTGGACCGCACAGGAGGAGAGGACAGATATCAGAGTCAGGAAGAGAGAGGAGGCAAGTCTGGCTGCATGCAGGCTGGGCTTCAATTACCAAAGAGGAACAGAGGAGGCCTTATGCCCACTTGCTGTGGGGACCCACTGTGCAACCTGGTCACCTGTCAGTGCCCTGGACATCTTCACCTGCGTACCACCAGTAAAAGGTAAAAGAGACTTCTGCAGTGTGCGTGTGTCATTCCTCTCTGCTCCCGGTACCCCTCATAGACTGCTCCAACACTCCCCATCCTATCTACAGCTCCACTCCAAGCTGCCCCTTCACACTACGCTGCCCCGGAGGTATAGCCCTACCTGTAGAGGACTTTGCCAAACTAGTCGCATTACCATCTACCTCCGGCGGACTGTGGCGGCGCTGGTGACCCCTCACCAGAAACTACAGGTGGCGTCACGACAACTGTAAATATAATCCCCTGTAAATAATTCCCCTTTTTACAAAGAAGTCCCCCAGGACACGGGATCAGGCGTGTTCACCACTCCCCGTGACACAGCAGACGCTTCCGTGGAGCCTGATACCCGAGTACCCCAAAGCCTGGGGCTCGACAAAAGGCTTTTTCATCACCTTTTGTATGTCTGCTAGTGTATATGCATATATGTATATTGAGTATACTGAGGACTGTGTAGTCTATAGACTGCAGGCTATGCCCTGGCTGGATCGATGTTCTAACAACATTACTGGCAGCACTAAACCTAGAGAGGTGTTGTCACAGAGAATTAGGTAATGAAAGAGCACAGTGCCTTAAAAAATTTGTCGCTGCTATGGTGACCGCTGTGCATCTGTTCTCCATAGTGGTTGCTTTCGGTTCTGATCGTCTCTGGGTTCAGAGCGGTGCCAGGAGCGCACTCCGTGGCCAGCGCTCGCGCACTTCCTGAATCACCCATGGTCAGCTGACGTGCGCATCACTAGTTTCATCAGCGCCACATGTCTGAGATGGCGTAACTCCTCAGGAGTGCGGAATTCGCTTGGGAATGAACGAGCTAGCTGTCAGGTGTTTACCAATGCATTTTGAAGGTCTGTGCGGCCTTCTTCTTGAGGGTACCTGGCAGTCAGCTCTTAGTCCTAATATATATAGGATATAAAACATATCAGCACCCTGCTGCTTGTGAAGTTAATACGCACAGCAGCAGGTCATAATACGCTTAGTGTAGGGGCAGTTCCGAAGAGGGTCACCTTGTCACGGTGGAATGGCTTACAGTAAGTTTTTTGCAAAAAAGGTATGTACCAAGTGCCCTTGTTTTTATAGCATTAGGTTTTGCATTTTTCTCGCAAAGGTATTTGGAGAAATTTTACACATACTTTTTTTTGTTTTCTAGTTGTTATTTCAATGCATTTCGAAGGTCTATGCGGCCGCCTTCTTCAGGGTACTAGCAGTCAGCTCTTAGTCCTTATATATATAGGATATAAAACATATCAGAGCTAAGTGCAGAAGTCTTAAAAAATAAGAGTCAATTCTGAAAATGTTGAGTCTTTGCATGAACATGATGTATTTGTCAGTAAAAGTACAAAAACTTATGGAATGCTGATATTTGTACTTGAGTAACCATAAAAACATCTGGCTAAAAGATATACCGTAAAAACACTGAGGCAACAAACTGTGTGAAAACCAACATTTCTGTCAGTCTCAAAATTTTTGGCCACATCTGTAGACTCACAAAGGACCACCAAAGATGCCACTAGATAAGGAGAATTTTGGTCAATGTGAAAACAATGGGGTGCGTAGTGAGGCTCCTGTATTCAGCAAAAATACCAAACATCTGGGTCGCCAACCCATTCAGATGTTGTCTGTGATTTTTTTTTTTAAGCTGAACAAACTCGTATATAATATTTTGACTGAATTTATCATAATTTTGCAGTTTAGAGTAAATGCAGCCGATATCTTCCTATCAGAATTATGGGCTGCAGATGTGGATCACTTATAATAGTAATGATTTTCATAGTCTTACAATATGTCCTTAAAAAATATTGTCCGTCTGTGATTCTTTTATAAGCTGTCCATAAAAAATCAAAAGTCAAGTTGGCGACTCTGCTGACCATAAAGATGACAGGTGGACAGACAAGGAGACAGAGACTGAGTGTGCAGAATGTTCTTTTTTATTAAAAAGATTGATGTACACATGTCTGTAGTGGAAACAAGAGTCCGTTTACTGGAAAAATAGGAAACTATTAAAAAACAAATACAAAGCTCAGTGTGGCCTGATATAGAGGATTGTAGCGGCAGCTGCTATAATAATACCCAGCTCCGCTGTGCACTTGTCATGTAGTGACCCAATGACCTTCACACCACATCAGTATGCTGCTCACCGCTACCTCTACATTTCTGAGGGATGAAATGTCAAGCACACAGGGATATCATAGGAGACAGATCATCATTGAGAAGGCGCATGAAGAATCCGTGCGGTGCGGGATTTGTCACATTACCAACACAGTGTGGGTCTCTGTCAGCAGTGGAGCGTATTGCAATATTGCAGGCAGTGGGGCTAAAATAAGGCACAGTTCACTTCCACTTTGCTATGGAGAGCTCAAATATACCCCAAACTTGTTTCCTACTTGTGGTCTAGAACAGAGGTTCCCAACTCCAGTCCTCAAGGCACACCAACAGTGCAGGTTTTCAGGATTTCCTTAGAAATTGGAATCATCCCCAGTGCAGGTGATTCAATTATCACCTGTGCAATACTAAGGAAATCCTGAAAACCTGCACTGTTGGTGTGCCTTGAGGACTGGAGTTGGGAATCACTGGTCTAGAATAATGTAGTAGATTACGCTGTTTCACAGAAAAGAAAATCTTTTCCAATAGGAGTCTATAGTGATTTATCTTAATAGTTGTATTGGATCCTGTTAGATGAAAATGACTAGCCCAAGGTATGGAGACTCGGGTGTCTGGGCCCTCTGCTGCAGTAGGGATGTCACTGGTGGCCTGTCCAGATCTGTGGCCTTGGTGGTCAACTAAAAAGGGGTAGTTGAAATGGGAGTAAAAGTTTATAAGTTTATCGTGACCCCACCTGTGGTATCTGGTGACTGCACCAGCACTGTGTGGGGCCTCCAGGGATGATGGATGAGCAGCTAAGTGTTGAAGCTCCCCACAGGTGGAGCTGGATCCCTGGGGATTTGGTGATGATGATGAGGGATGGAGCAGGGATTTCGCCGGGCTGTTGGATAACGGGACAGTCTCTGTGGATGGCAGGAGCGCGGGTAAGGAACCGACACACACACTGCTGGTTGTTTCTTTACCTTTTACTGGTGGAATTGCAGGTAAATGTCCAGGGCACTGCTGGGTGTTCAGGATGCACTTCTGGGTCTCCACAGCGAGTGGGTATAAGGCCTCCTTGTCTCTTTCCCCGTGTGTGTGAAGCCCCTGCCCCGTGTGAAACTTAGCTGGCTTCCTCTGCTCTCCTTCCACCTGTGCTGTCGTCGGGAAACCCTAGATCGACTACCGCTGTTCCTCTCCCTGCGGTGCCTGGCTCCCTGGTTACTGACTGCGCAGATGCCTGGGAGACTGAAGTCGTCACGGTGGACCGATATTCTCTACTGGGCCAGGTGCTTTCCAGTAGACTCGGACTCCAGTGTCCAGTGTGCTGTTTGGGTAAACCTAACGCTGGCTCCTCGGTTCCCACTCTGTTCTCTCTTTTCTCCTTGCCTTCCAGCCCCACTCTTGGGCCCTGCAGGACTAATTCCAAGGCTATTCAGGGTCACTGGCTCGAGCCTAACGTGGCACCGACCACCAGAACGTCTTCACAGCTCTTGTAGCGTCTGCACACTCTAACTAACTCCGCCCCCAGCACCAGTGTTTATAGGGGATCTTGCCTAAGGGCAGCACGTTGAGCTTCCCCTACTGTGCTGGGGTGGGAGGTGTTGTTTGTGTCTGTGCATCCAATGTGAAAATCCATCCATGCTGTAGGTGAGTCTGTGGTTACCTGGTTAGAAGTGCGCCACAAAAACATGCTAGGTGGCTGCTCTCCTGCAGTAAGGCTACGGCCACACTTCAGTTTGCAATCTGATCCACTGGATCCAGTTTTTCATCCTGAAAACCTGATCAGGTACCTGACCCATAGACTCAAATGTTAACACTTGGAATCCGTCTAGTGGATCCAGTTTATGAAAAGTCAGGTTTTAATAGGGTCTGCAAAGTTTTTGGCTTTTTAGCAAAACCTAATCAGTTTTTTTTAACATGGAACTCTACAGGAACCTGATTCGGTACCGGATGGTACATATAGGTACCATCTGATACCTGATCCAGTACCTGATTCGGTAAAAATGCCTCAAAACAGACAAGGGGAAAAACTGGATCCAGTTACTGGATGCAGCTTCCCAAGTGTAGCCCTAGCCTCAGTGGATTATTTCACAAAATTAATAATAAAAATAATAAGAAGGTTTTTCATTCACAGCTCATTTTGGCGCTGTATTCACACCTTTATCAAGTGAAAAAAAAACATATGGCTTCTGTAAAGACGTTGGGATGGTGGTGAAACACACTGGGAATATAAATCTTATTATTATCATTATTGAAGAATTCAGTTAGGCTAGGTTCACATTAGCGCCATGGATCTGCTAAAAACTAACGTTTTTCATTGTGAAATTTGTGAAAAACGTATGCGTTAACGGATCCATAGGCTCCAATGCAAAAAAGCAAATTGCAAATGTGCAGCATTTTTGGGTGCTTTTGCAAAAACGCATTTGTTTTTTTTAACATGGGACCCTATGAGAAACGCATGCGTTAACGCATGGTACATATATGTACCATGCATTAACGCATGCATTGACGCTAGTATTAATTTGGCAACAAAATAGCAACAGAAAAAAAGCCTAGCATTAATGCACGCTTCTTAAAAAAGTCCCTCCAAGTGTGACCCTAGGCTTACTGCAGCAGCGCAGTAGCGTTTTCATCCTACTGGATCCAATATTACCTGGAGGATTCATTCACCGGTCACGGGGCAGAAGTGGATGTTTTTAATTCATACTTACCATACATAGGAGTTGTCCCTGTCACAACTCTACTAGGTGAGCATACCAAGCACTTACCCACTCTCCCTCCATAGGGTATCAAGCTATTGTGCACTCTCTGTTCCCCACATCTAGAATTCTTTATGTGGTGCCCCACTGGTCAGTGCACCACAGTAAGGGTACTGCACCCACAACAGAGTTTGCAGTATTCCTGTCACTAGGGGAGTGTAACGTTGACCTGAGGCTCTCATCCTGAATTCACACACTTAGAGCAGGGGACTACAGGGTTAAATTCTCTGCTGATAGACCCAGTCCCAGACGTGAGGAGTTTCATGCTAGAACAGTGTGAGCACGTCTGTGGAGAGAGACAGAGACGGATCCTTGAGGGGACACCACAGGGAGGGCGCCCAGAAGGAGTGGCAACCCAGACAGCAGGAGGAGACGCAGTGCCGGACCTGATACAGTCCGGGGAAATCCTGGTCCACAACGGAGAACCGGCTCCGGGTCGCGGTGCAGGAGTCTATCCCTGAGCCGTCAACACCGGTAGGTCGAGGGCTTAATTATAAGCCCTGACCCCCCGTCCAGAACGTGCAGCCCCACCAGGGACACCAAAGAGGGGTGAGTCCCTTAGAAGAGAAGAAGGGTAACTTAGAGCACCCCACGGGCCTGGTAGACAAGTTGGCTGTGCAGGGCAGCGCAAGGATGTAAGGAGGCACAAGGAAAGTAATGGGACAGTGAAAGAAAGCAGAATGTACTCTCTGGGAGTCTCAAAGAGACGTTATTCTCTTCAGTGACTACTCGGCCAGCTACTCAGAACTGTGTGACTGTTAACCTGTGTTGAACTGTGTTATGCAGTTACAAGTAAATACCCGTACAGAGTCATACAGCCTCCGTATCTTCATTATCCGAGACGCTGCACTACCCATGCACCTTATTCAGCACCACCACCACAAGTGCTGTCCTGCCCCAGAGGGTTAGCTCTACCTGCAGGGAGCTGTACCATCTTTGCCGCTATACCACCACCCTCCTGTGGTCTGAAGCAGCGCTAGTGCTCAATCAACCAAAGCTGCGGGTGGCATCACAATGTACAGAGTCATACAGCCTCTGTGTCTTCATTATCCGAGTCACTGCACTACCCATACACCCTATCCAGCAGCACCACCACAAGTGCTGTCCTGCCCCGGACGGCTAGCTCTACCTGCAGGGAGCTGTACCATCTTTGCCGCTATAGCACCACCCTCCGGAGGTCTGAAGCAGCGCTGGTGCTCAATCACCAGAAGCTGCGGTTGGCGTCTCGATAAACTTTTATAAACTTTTATTCCCATTTCAACTACCCCTTTTTAGTTGACCACTAGCGCCACGGGTCTGGGTCGGCCACCAGTGACATCCCTACTGCAGCAGAGGGCCCAGATACCCAAGTCCCCATACCCTGGGCTAGTCATTTACATAGTCTTACAAAGCAGGAGAAGTATGATCGACAACTCTTGTTATATATGTGGTACCCCTATGGGAAGGCGCCACAGGGAGGAACTGTACCCCAAACAGTAGGTGTAGTGCCTCCATAGCCATGGATACGGGGTTTCATGCAGAGTCTGTCCTAAGCACCCATACACTAGCCCACTTTAGCATAGAGACCGTATATTCAGTAGGTCCAGGGGGTGGAACTTAGAGTAGAGCGGGAGACTTGAGTGACAGTTGAGCTAATCTTAGTCAGACAGTGCTGGGAAGGCAGCCAGAGAGGACATGACTGACAGAGGTCCTGACAGGAGGGCACCTCCTTGGAGAGGGGTGACCCAGCAATGGAGGGGACAATCCAGGACTGGTTGGGGCCAGCTAGGAAGTCCGTGGTCGACACCGGCATACCGGAGCCGACGCAGTCAGAGGTCTATCCCTGACTGTGAACCGACAAGCTGTGGGACCGACAGAAGGGAGCCATAGCGCCACAGACTGTACCTCTTCCTCAGTTCCAAAAAGGTCCAGGACACATTAGGGAAAGGACCGAATTTCGGTGGCGGGAGGATTTGCTCATTGTCGCTCCCGTCCGTACCGGTAAGGAACTGACCGTACCTAATAGTAACAGACCAGGGGACTGGCGAAGGAGCTCTTCAGAGTAGTGAATGAGAGTAAGAGGAACACAGACACCGAAAGTTGTGAGTGGGCACCGCCGACGGACTCTGCTAAGTTACCTCAAATCTGTGGCTACGTCCCCAGTAAACCAGACTGCACTGTGTACCTGTTTTTCATCTGGAGACAGGAAAGAACTTCTTGAGCTGATCTGGTGTCTGTCCTCATTTGCTCTACTGCCCGGTGGGCTCCTACAGCATGAAAGAGGTGAGGACTACTACTCCCTTCATCTACCCCCCACTACCCTGAGGTACAGCTCCACCTGTGGGGAGCTGTACTATTCTGATCTGCACCTCCATCACCTCAGCGGCCGGCCACAGCGCTGGTATCCACGTTACCAGGTACCACAGGTGGCGTTATGTTACTATTCCCCATCCATCATCATCATCCCCCACCATCCCTGCCATTGAGGGTCCAGGGTACGGGACGGGGAACCGACCAGCCGTGCTCCCCCATCAAAGTAACCATCAGTCTTGGTATCCGAGTACCCCCTACCCTGTCGACCGACTCGTATACCTTCAGCATAGCTCCAGACCAGGTGCAAATAGAGCTTACCTTACCGCAGCACTTTTTCAAGTATGGTGTTATTTACTGCTGTTCTGTATTGATCATAGTTTCTCATTTTTCTACATCGTTACCTTTGGAAGGCATGGTGGTTTGCCATTATCAAACAGGATACCAGGATACGGCTAGGGTCACACTTTAGAGATTGCATCCGTTTAACTGGATGCAGTAAAGGCTGCATTTTTAACACTTGCCATTTTCATCGCAGTGAGCATAGTTTTTGCCTCAGTTAAGGTTTGCGTTAATGCTAGGTACATTAACGCATGGTACATATATATACTAAGTGTTAACGCATGCGTTTCCCATAGGGACCCATGTTACAAAACGCAAGCGTTTTTGAGAATGCACCCAAAAACGTTGTAGACCATGTTTTTATCGCTAGTAGCAAAAACGCATTGCGTTAAATGCAATGCACTTTTGCACTGCATTTTTTTGCATTGGAGTCTATGGGTACGTTAACGCATGTGTTTTTACACATTTCTATATGTCAAAAACGGATCCAGTTAGCGGATGCAAGACGCAAGTGTGGCCCTATCCTAAGGCTGGGTTCACATAAGCGTATGCAAAATCATCTGTTTTTTCCATCCATACAAAATGATGATTTGTCTTCCATATTGTCATCCATGTGCCATTAATATGTCCATTTTGTACAGCTGTTTTTTACATGAACAAGTTAATAAATAATAAGGGTCAAAGACAGTTTCCTCTCTTTATGACTGTAAGGTGTTCATGAAAAAACTGAATTAGTCCTTACCGGTAATTCCTTTTCTTGGAGCCTTCCACGACAGCATTGGAGGATGTCGTCCACGCCCTATTGGGGGACAGGAACACAGAGAGGTTAAAAGCCCCTCCCCTTCCTCAGTACTCCAGTGTTTACCAAGATCACCCTTAGCCATGGATTACCTGATACAAACCGGAACCAAACACCAACAAGGGGGGGAACTGATGGTGTCGTGGAAGGCTCCAAGAAAAGGAATTACCGGTAAGGACTAATTCAGTTTTCTCCATTCGCCTTCCACGACAGCATTGGAGGAATACCACCGATACTCCTCAGGGTGTGACTATTGCCTGTAGGACTCTCCTACCAAAGGACAGATCCCGACCGAAGGACAGATCTAACCTATAGAGGCGAGAAAAAGTGAGGAGAGGCTACCACGTAGCCGCTCTACAAATCAGCTCCGATGAAGCTCCAGCCTGCTCCATCCAGGAAGAAGCAGCAGCCCGAGTTGAAGGAGCCTTCAACCCCACCGGAGGAGCAAGGACCGGAGCGACGTAGACCTCCCAGATCACCTTCGTGATCCAGGAAGTGATGGTAGCCTGGGAAGTCTTCTTCCCTGTATTATTCCCAAAAGCCGAACAAACAGGTTCTGATCTAACCTCCAGGAAGCAGACTCTCGGAGATAGAGGAGGACAGTCCGACGAACATCCAAGGAGTGAAACACGGCCTCAGCCGCATTAGCGGGAGATTGACAAATTGAAGGCAGAACCACATTCTGGGACCGATGGAAAGCCGACAACTTTCAGAAGAAAAGATGAATGCAACCGAAGCGTAATGCGAACAACGGACACCACGAGGCACGGAGTCCGGACAGAGAGTGCCTGCAGTACTCCAACTCTGGGAGCAGAAGTGATGGCCACCAAAAACGCCACCTTGTGAGAGAGAGACGTAAGGGATGCAGCAGACAAGGGTGCAAAGGGACTTCGAGCAAGCCCTTGGAGAACAAGCATCAAATCCCAGGGAGGGACAGAAGGCCGAATCCGGGAGACCCACCCCGAAGCAGAAGTAAAAAACTGCTTGAGCCATGGATGGGAAGCAAGATCCTGGGCAAAAACCGCCCCAAGTGCCGACCTCTGGACTTAAAGAGTGCTCGGCCGAAGCCCCAAATCCAAGCCATGCTGCAAAAATCCAAGAGTTGGGCCACATTAGGATGATGCATGGTCGGGATGGAAGGAGCACACCAGGACAGGAACCGATTCCAGCCCTCCCGTAAATAGCGTTTGTCACAGGCTTCCTGCTCTGCTGAAGCGTGCGGATCACTGCCTGGGAGAGACCTTGGTCCTCAGGATCCCGGCCGCAACAGCCAGGCCGCCCGGATGAGCCACTGAGGGCCCGGGTGAAACAGAGGACCCTGGGACAGTAGGTTGAGACTGGGCTAACATAATCGGTCCCTCCAGGCCCAGGTCTCGGATGGCGTCGTACCACGCCAGTTTGGGCCCCAGGGGAGCCACCAGGATAGTGTCACCCCCTCCACCCGAATCCGTTGCAACGTCTTGGGAAGTGGCGGGATTGGAGGAAATGCATACACCAACCGGAAGTCCCAGGGATGGGCAAAAGCGTCCAGCCCCCGAGGATGGTCCAACCTTGTCAGGGAGAAAAAAAGGTTGGCACCTTTGTATTCGAGCCCGAAGCGAACAGGTCGATCGAAAGGACACCCCACCTGTCCGTAAGAGAGCAAAATACTTCCGGATGGAAGCACCATTCTCCTGGGTGGACCTCCGTGCGGCTCAATAATCTGCCTGTACATTGGCCATTCCCTTCAGATGTACTGCCGAGGAGGAGAGAAGATGGCGTACTGCCCACAAAAAGAACAGTCTTGCCAGCCCCTGCAAGAGTAAGCCACGAGTACCTCCTTGGTACCTCAAGAAAGCAACCGTAGTCACGTTGCCTGACAGGACCTTGACATGATGACCCCGGAGAACGTGAGATGCAGCAAGAAGCGCTTCCTCCACTGCCAGAAGTTTGAAGACTGGCGCCTGACCGAGCGACTCCAAATCCCCTGGAACGGTGGGCGAACTACCATCGTGCCCCAACCGGAACCGCTGGCATCAGTGGGAACGGCGGTCACAGGAAGGTGTCTGGGATTCATCCCCAGGAAAGCGAGGTTACCACCCGCCCCGGGGTCCGGACCCGCGAGTTTAAGGAATCCTGACGTCTGTCCCAGGAACTCAGTATGTGTTCCTGGAGCAGTCGGGAAGGAGCCTGAGCCCATGTTACTGACTGAATGCAGGCCGTCATGGCCCCTAACAGGGACATTGCTTCCCGCAAGGAGGGCGACCCCCTTGCCCGGAAGTGGGTCAGATTCACGCGGCGCAAAAGCTTATATGCCGCAGGAAGGAACGAGGTCTGTCTGGAGGAGGCCAGCAAGACTCCCAAAAATTGACGTCGGGTTGCAGGCACCCGTTCCGATTCCCGAAGATTGGGACCCATCCCAGGGACTGAAGAATCTCCAATGTGTTGGAGACCTTTGTGCGCAGAAGCACTGCCGAAGGAGCCACCACCAACATGTCGTCTAAATAGGGAAGCATACATATCCCCTGGGTCTGGATGAATGTGATCGCTTCCCCCATGAGTTTGGTAACCTCTGGGGCCGACGAAATCCCAAAGGGCAGCACATTAAGCTGAGAATGGACCGTCCCGCCTGCCCCGGAGATCGTGAATCGCAGAAAGCGCTTGTGGGACGGGTGAATGGGGACATGAGAATACGCGTTCTGGAGGTCCACAACAACCTGGAGTAGTGCCCCTGGCTCTCCTCTCCAGGAGGAACCGGGGACCCCACACCCGAATCCAACAGGTGTCGCAGACCCGACAAGAAAAACCGTGCGAGAGTCTCCCTGAGGAAGGGAGAGGACTCGAAGACACGGAGGGGCTGGCTCTCGAATTCCAAGCGTAGACCCTCCCAAATGGTCGAGAGGATCCAAGGGCACAAGGAGATTGCTTGCCACTGTGGCAGAAACCGCAGGAGCCGCCCCGCAATGGGGAAGGCGGCCTTGTTTAGGGGCGGCTGGTGATGCCCCTGCTGGGGGAGCAAGATATTACGGGTCTTGTCCCCGTACTGGAATGCCCAGCGACCAGACTTACCCTTCCCTTTAGACTGGAGGGAAGGCTGCGCTCAGGCCAAAAGGACTGCCTTCGAAAGGGCTCCTGCTCCGGGAGACACCTTTTCCGGTCTGACACCTTTTTCATGATGTCATCCAATTCCCTTTGCAAGGGGAGGCCACACAGCTGGAGCTTAGACGTGACCTCCCCATTCCACCTTGTAAGCCACACTGCCCTGCGAGCTGTGTTAGCCAACACTGCGGACCTGGCGCCAACGCGGAACGACTCAGCAGAGGCATCGGCCAGGAAGCCCGTAGCACGTCTCAGAAGTGGAATGGAGTCCAAAGCTCCTCCCTGGGAGTACCCTGCAGGATGAATTCTCCCAGCTGGGTGAGCCACTTAAAGAGAGACCTGCTCACATGTAGAGGAAATGTACACCTTTAAAGACATAGCTGCCGCCTCCCAGGATTGTTTGAGGACACCCTCCATTTTACGAACGAGGGGGTCCTTCAACCGGGAGGAATCTTCAAAAAGGCAACGTGGTCTTATATGCTAAGCTTCCCAAATGGAATACTGCCATAGACCTTCATGTTAGAAGTCCCATTGACTTTATAGAGACTTCCATAGAGATTCCCATTGGGTCTCTCATGAGGTCTCCCATCCAGCCCGTGACTGAGGCTCCTGCTGCTTAGCCTCAACAGTGTGTCAAGGGCATGCACAATGGGTTCACAATAGCAGCTGATTGCTACCCTGGCCACCTGGATGTCCACCTTCGGGACCTCCCAGACAAAGTCATCACCCTCCAATCCACTCGGATGGGGTGAGCCGCTTAGCCTTCAGGCCTCTGAACATTTAGGGGATTCCACCACCTCTACTCCCATGGTACAATGGACAGTGTCCACCAATGCACCCATGGACTCCGTGGAAAAATAGTAGTGTCCAGATTCTCGTGTCTGGACAGAGGCAACAGCGGCAAGATCCTCGCCGTCCTCTAACGCTGAGCTCTGGCCAGCCTCCATGAGATCCACAGAGTCACAATCCTGGAGCTTCCTCTCTTACGGAGGGGAAGGCCCGGAAGCTGCAGCAAAACCCCGCAGTGCCGAGATAGAAGCCTGCACCTCTTCCCTAATGGATTGGAGCTCCTCAAGCAAGGATGGGGAGTCCATCCTGACAACCCTGTCAGTCATGGCCGACACCTTGTTGTAGGAAGAGGGAAATTTTGTGCAGCAGTTGCTCCCTTTCACAGACGGCCCTCGTCTCCCTATAGACAAAAAGGGAAGAGAAGGGGGTCCCAGTGTGAGTGCAGGGCTTAAATAACTCTACCCCTTGTGACCACCCCCAGAAACACTTACATGAGCTGGGGGAACGCTGGGCTCTGCAGAAGCAGAGGTGGAAGCCTATCACCCTCCATGTTTCAGGGATCAGCCTTACCTGGGTGTAGCTTCCGGCGGGTACTTATCCAGAAGTACCGTGCCCCCAACGAGGAACACCTGTTCCCTCCCTCCTCCTGGTCACCGGCCGCGGGCAGTAGCGCGCGAAAGTCCTGCTGGGTTCCCTGGAGCCGCGCCCAGCCTGCCACAGCCCTTACAGGAGCCGCCTCCCGAAACCGGAAGTGCCATCCCGGAACCGGAAGTGCCGCACCCGAAACCGGAAGTGCCTCCACGGCACCTCTGATGCATGCCCCAGGGACCGCAGCTGGAGGAGGGAGACGCCGGAGAGCTGAACAGGCCTCCGGCGTTGCAATACACGGCCTGCTTTGCCCCGTAGGACGCAGGAAGGCCGGATGGTCCCACCACGGGAGCCCCGAGAAGGAGGAGGAGGCCGCCCCCGACGTCCATCCCTGGCCCGGCTGTAAGTACACCCCAATGCTGCCTCTGCCGGCCTGACAGCACTGGAACCTCTCCATGCCCCAAGGGGGACAGGAAGACACTGGAGTACTGAGGAAGGGGAGGGGCTTTTAACCTCTCTGTGTTCCTGTCCCCCAATAGGGCGTGGACGACATCCTCCAATGCTGTCGTGGAAGGCGAATGGAGAAACACATGATATACTGATGGTAACCCGTAAGTGATTTAAGGCTCATTCACACTAACATTAAATATATGTTCTGTCTGTATGCAAAATTGATGAGAACGGACAGCACAGGACCCAATGTAGTCCAATAGTGCTTTATACATAAACATTTTACACACGGAACGATTGTCTGCATGTGAAAAGTGTCATGCACTATTTTGGATCACACTCCCCATTAGAAGTCAATGGGTGCATAAAAAAACAAAAAAGAAAAGACATTTTTCACGTATCCATTATAAGGGCTGTTCACATGTCCTTATTTTTTTACTGACCTTCAGTCCGTGTAAAACTCTCAGGGTACCGTTACATGTCGCAACATTGCATGCAATTTCACTTACAATTTTCTGGTTGCAGTGAAATCATGGACACATTGTTCTATCTTGTTGTTGTGTACAAATGGAACAATGTCTCCATGATTTCACTGCAACCAGTAAGTTGCCAGTGAAATTCCTAGAAAAGTTGCCGCGTCTAAAGGTACCCTAACAGTACCGTCAGAGACTTGTCAGTTTTTTCTAGTATCACAAGGTAAAAAGTGCCAGTACAAGTCTATGGGTCTGTGAATAACATGTACAGCACATGGATGGCATCTACAGTATGTGTCATCCATGTGCTGTACATATTTATTAATGCTAACTTTTGGAGGACCTTTGTAATTTAGGCATTTATTTATTGAACAATGCATTAAAAACACTGAAGGACATATATATCGTTGCCCCTGTCACATACAGCGATGCAGCATGCCCAGCGGAGATCGCCGATCAAAAAATGGTCCAGGCCATTCATTAACGATCAGCGATCTCCCAGCGGGGGGCCGATCCCTGCTAGGTGTCACACACAGCGATATCACTGGCGAGGTTGCTGCTAAGTCACAAAACCTGTGACGTTGCGGCAATCTCGTTAGCGTTATCGCTATGTGTAACGGGACCTTAAGAGTGACACTCCATCACACAAGAGTGATCAGTCCCTTGACCTTGGTATAAACCCAGCGTTATAGAATTCCCAGAAAGGTGTACATGACATAACACTGGTGATTTTACACACAATTCTTATCAAATGTATTTATTAGATTCAATTAACTGTTGTCCCTTATAGAAGAAGCTAACTATAAAGGCCTCGTTACACCTTGCGACATCGCCGCCGATTACAAAGTCGACGTAGGGGCATGGCCTATCGGCGGCGACATCACCCCTACGTCGCCTAATGTAAAGGGGCGATGTCGGCGCCTCCGAGAGGTCGCCTGGTTTCACATCAGTGATGTGAAACCAGGCAGCCAACATGGGGCGATGTGTACACATCGCCCCATGTAAGCGGCCGCTGTCGACCTGACAGGCGATGCGAGTCATAGGCTCCCATTGTCCTGCCTCACCGCTGGGGTTTTGAGACACCCCGGCAGCGATGCCGCCTGTCAGCTCGCCAGGGCGCCGCCGGAGGTGTCGCACCATGTAAATGGGGGACGGCGACACTGGTGGGGCGCGAAAAACTTGCGCGCACCCGCCAGTCGCCGCCGACATCTCCGGTGGCGTCGCAAGGTGTAACGGGGCCTTAAGTGTTAATACACAGAGTGATATTAGCAAACATAATAAATTACCAATGTCTTACATAGTTAATACAGTCAGGGTGGAGCAGGATTATCCGTGAAAACTGGATAATGGTTCAATTTGTAGATTAAACAGATATTGATCCAATTTGTTTTAGAGCTATGATGATTCTGTGCAATCCTATAACTTCCCAGTACTGTATTTCATGGCAGAAGAACTGGGGTGGGAGGTGGCTACGTAGGAAGACGTAAAGATTTTTTCAGTGCCACACATTGAAGAAGACATTACCCAGCTGCTACAGGAGATGCCAGGGAATTTAAAAACTGAAAAGCTTGGGGAAGAAATGGATGGTTGGGTTGTGTAAGGCTATGTGCGCACTTGCCGGGTTTTGGGCGGTTTACCTGTGTAAACCGCCGGTTTGTTTACATTAGTTTTATGTAAATTTATGTTAATCCAAACCGGCGTTTGGATTAACATTAAAACCAATGTAAACCGACCAAGGCTGTGCACACACCGGCGGTTTACACAGCCTCATCCGTTGCTAACCCGCAGGTTTCCCAGCGGGTTAGCAAAGAATGAGCTTGTTCTATAAAACGGCGGTTCTGCAGCGGCTGCAAGCAGAATCATGTGCTGCTTCCAGCCGCAGCAGACCCGCCGCCGAGAACCCGCTGTGCAACCGCCGGCTCCCGCCCGTCACCCGCCCGGCTCCCGCCGCACATACCCGCCAGGAAGCCGGTGGACGGCACCGGAGCTTCCTGGCGGGTTCCGCCCAGCCGCCGCCGACCAACCCGCCGGTAAGTGTGCACTTACCCTAAGTGGCTAGCTGGCTGAGCGTGGAGATGCTACCAAGAACCTTCCCTATGGTGGGACAGTCTAGATGGCACCATATAGTTTATTGAGGCACAAGGCATGCAAAGTGCTAGCCAACACCTGCTGGGGTGCACCTTAGGCTAGGGCCACATTAGTGTTGTGGCCTCCACCATGCCAGTTCCGGCAAAGATCAGCATTGCTGCAGCATTAACGCAGCGTTACCGTAGTGTAACACTGCCTTAACGATGCCATAGTCTAATATGGGTAACGGAATCCAGGCTTAACACCGCCTGCAGCGTTAAGCTGTCCGCAGCAAAATAGCGTAAGATTTTAAACACTGGCACTTTCATCCCGGCGTTTGCATGCGCTTTGGGTCCCGTCACCAACATTAGCATATGGCAGCGTAAAGGCAGTGTTACACTATGGTAACTCTGCATTAATGCTGCAGGAATGCTGATCTTTGCCTGGATCCAGCATGGCGGAGGCCACAATGCTAATGTGGCCTTAGCCTTAGGCCCTACTGCATGTGGTGTCACCTGAAGGCAGTCTGAGGTGCACAAGAGAAGGAAGGAGGCCGCCTGGAAAACATTATGTGCTAGCTAATTTGGAGAAGGAGTCTCTCCATTAGATACATTATCAAGCTTTGTATTGTCCAAAGTTCGTACTCAGTGGAAATCTGAATGACGGCAATGGAATGTTGAGACGTTTCAAGAAAGTGAAGCCTTTGCCTATATCAATTCAGCCAGTTTACTAGTTCTAGCCAGGAGGGATGGAAAGACAATGTAAAATGTATACATAGAAGATCCAGCTCACCCTGTTGTGCTTTGCTTTCATCCTCCTGCAGCTCAGATGCCGGCACTGCCTTGGCCCAATGCAAAACCAGGGAAATGAAGTGGAATCCAGCTCAATATGGAAGATTTTTTTTTTTTATTTTCCAATACAGAAAAGATTACATGATCAGCGTGACCGGAGTTGACGCGTTTCGGGTGCAATGTATGCCATTACTCATGACTAAGGGCGTACATTAAGCCTGACACGCACCGACTCAGGTCACGATAACCATGTAATCTTTTCTGTATTACACTTTTTATTGAAAAAGAAAAAATCTTCCATGTTGAGCCAGACTCCACTTCATTTTCCGGACAATGTAAAATGGTCCGAAATCACTCTGTCAATTCGCCCGGAGGTTTTGGGGTCAGATATTTTTATTGGCCCGCACCATTTGCGGCAGAGACTTGGAGTTAGATCCCTTAACATGGCTACTCCATTTCCCGCCTCGGATGCATGGGAGGGGAAATCCGCTAGGATACTTCATATTATTGCAATGGTAGTCAAAAAACGTATATTGCGGGATTGGTTAAGCAAACTCTGTCCTACTGTCTCTGAGGTGACCCAGATATGGAAAGAGACCATGCGAATTGAAAGAATGGAAGCAGAGAGGAATAAAGATATACAAACGGAAAAATTATTTTTGACATGGAGAATGTTTATCATTGCAGTCCTGACGCCAGATGAGCTAAAACAAGCGGTAACACCATTCCGAAATTTGAACTGGTATTTGTTGGAGGACTTGAAAGGGACGTTAGGGAATTTAAAGATACAGCCAAGCCATCACAACACGGGCGAGAAGAATAGAGGGAAGGATTATAGATAGCAGAAAATATGCAAAGGGAGAACTACGTGTGATTACATATTAGAACATGACATATTATTATGATATAATGCATACAAATTGGGTACTTTTGACTTTTTTTTATAGACATAGTTGCCAACTAAACAGTATTATACATGTGTATGATTCTAGTCTTCTCAATTGCAGTACTTTCTCAGCAGACTGTAAATGAGATATTTGATGTTATGTTATGTTAAACTTGAAAACCTTAATAAAAAGTATTTGGGGGAAAAAAAATGGTCCGAAATCATGAACAAGACGCTGACTTGGTGAGTGAGGTTTGCAGGGTATGTTCCTCACAGAAAAAGTAGAACCACATGAAAATCATGTTCATCCTCGTTAGTTGAGTTCTGGATGTGGTCTCCCTGTGACAGAGACAGAGAAAGAAAATATTCTGTCGCTTGAATGGCAGTGGAGTATTAGGTACTTGATGTATCAATCCCTCTGATAATCGTATTGGCCATTGTACTCACATGCAAGCATCCCCATATAGTTCAATTCAACCACACTGACTTGAAGAGTCCAGGAGAAGTGGAGATGATTTTCACTGAAATCTTGTATCGAAGTACAATGCAACAGGTACAAAGAGTGATTCTGTAGAGAGCAGTAAAACAAGTGTCCATGCAAAGATGGCAGAAAAACAACTACATGGGGAAGAGGGGGAGGAGTAACACTGACATCACAAAGCTACAAGGAGAGGAAAAGAACAAAATACATAGCATAGAGAATGCAATACATAGCACAAATAACACACAATCAATTATTCCCATTCATGGGAAATAACAGTAAAGCTACTGATGTGGGTGCAGAATTTAAAGGATTTGTATCATCTCAAACAGTTCCCCAGTCTCTTGACTCCATGATGCAGCAGCATTGTCCTGAATGTGCCCACTCCCGATGCTGCAATATACAGGTGCATCTCAATGGATTAGAATATCATCAAAAAGTAAATTTTTTCCAGTAATTCAATACAAAAAGTGAAACACATATTCTACATAGAGTCAATACAAACAGGGTGATCTATTTCAAATGTTTATTTCTGTAAATGTTGATAATTATAGCTTACAGCCAATAATTGATATTGATTTGCCCTGGGGAAGTGGCCAGGGAGCCCTGAAATGTGTTGACTAATAAATCAATATTATAGTCAACCTTTGATGTCTCGTGAAATACGGCAGCGCGATTTTTAACCCTTCATCCTTCCTACTCTATATGCACCATGCTGGGGACTGCAGCATTTGTGATATGCTTTTATAGTGGTTGTGACTCTTACAACCACACAAGGTGAAGGCTCTGATACCTATTTAAAGGGAACCTGTCACCCCAAATCACCCTTGTAAGCTGTAAATACATGTCCCTGAAGCATTACACTACAGTCCTACACATCCCTTTGTGGTGTTTTAGTTCAATATGAAAGTGCACTTTAGTCGTTTGCAAACTTACTAAATCCATGCCAGTGGGGCGTTCCCAAGCCTCCATGTCTGCGAGGCGGTTCCCCTGTGTGCCGCTGTATTACGCCCTAATGGGCGTTTTTTCAAACTTTCTAGCGCGGGCACGATTCATAATCTCGTGCCCGCATCGTCACGGTCATGTGATGCCGTGACGCGTCATTTCCGGGCGGCTGGGTCGCTGCTGTCTGACGCGCACCGGCCGACTTCAGCAAGCGATCTGCGCATGCGCTGAAGTTGGCCAGTGCGCGTCAGACAGCAGCGACCCAGCCGCCCGGAAATGACGCGTCACGGCATCACATGACCGTGACGATGCGGGCACGAGATTATGAATCGTGCCCGCGCTAGAAAGTTTGAAAAAACGCCCATTAGGGCGTAATACAGCGGCACACAGGGGAACCGCCTCGCAGACAAGGAGGCTTGGGAACGCCCCACTGGCATGGATTTAGTAAGTTTGCAAACGACTAAAGTGCACTTTCATATTGAACTAAAACACCACAAAGGGATGTGTAGGACTGTAGTGTAATGCTTCAGGGACATGTATTTACAGCTTACAAGGGTGATTTGGGGTGACAGGTTCCCTTTAAGTAATATTTTATCTCACAGACCCTTCATCTTCCCTACTTTAATTTTCTGAGATATTGACCTTTGGGTTTTCATTAGCTGTAAACCCTAATCATCAACATTAACATAAATAAACACGTGAAATAGATCACTCTGTTTGTAATGACTCTGTATAATATATACATTTCACTTTATGTATTGAATTACTGAAATTAATTAATTTTTTGATGATATTCTAATTCATTGAGATGCACCTGTAAGGCAGGCCTGTTTGCCAATGTAGCATCAAAGGCAGTGGGATCATGACTAACTGCTACAATAACCATGTGATGCCCCTTAGGGTACCTTTACACACCGCAACTGCGGCGAAAAATCTGACCGACAATCTGTAGTCCCATCACCATAGCCGTGAAATGGCCTCGAAATTGCGGCGTGTAATTGGGGAATTTGGCGGCGATAACAAAGGTTGCGCCTGGTTCCAATTTCACAGCACTGCTCCAAAATCAGAGGCAATCATGAAGGCGAAATTCCCTGCTTTTGGCGTGTGAAGGAGCGATAGGGAAGGAATCTGCGTCGAATACTGATTTCCCGGATGCGTGCCACAGCGTGCTGGAGTCCGTACCCCGACAGCGATGATTGGTAGTGGCTACTGTGTCTCCATTGGCTGTTACTTGACACCGCGCCATATTTGAACAGCTGTCTATTCACCACCACACAATGGCAATGGCATCATGTATTAGCCAGCCTTCCAACGCAGGCTGCCCAATCACAACGCTATTGCGTTGTCTAATCAGTGTGTTTGGGGCGCGGTGTACACCAGTCTGGCACTTCTATGCTCTCACGGCGCTGAACAGGTACGCCCACAATCCTTTGGGGATTGCGGCGTGTGAAGCGGCGTCGTGAGTCTACCGGATGTTTCCCTCTGTTGGTATGGCAACATTTGGGGCGACAAGTCACCTGAGGTTGAGGGCGAAATTGCGGCGTGTAAAAGCGCCGTCGGCGATCTGAGGCAACCATGAAAAATGTGCACGCGCGCGTTAGATTGCCTCCTATCGCCGCCAAAAGTTGTGGCGTGTAATGGTACCCTTATAGCACTCAGCAGCTGACTAGATGAAGCTGCACAGGGATATGCTAAAGCTGAGGAAGGTTAAGAGAGTTGAAGAACTGCTCTGGCCTTAGAAGATCAGATAATGGGCATGAGAGGAGGCAGAGTCCAGATCGCTTAGTGAGCAAGGGCGGAGAGCAACACTTTAGGGTTCCTGGTCTACAGTACATGTCCAGGAATTGTTCGTCCGTAATAAATTGGACAGGAGATATGCGGCTTCAGTGTTTTCATGTTATATTCCGATTCTGTGAGAGGTATAGGCAGTTAGACAGAGTAAAACTAAGCAAGTTGACAATTAACTTGCCTTTTCTATTTTAAGCTGCACTCCTCCTATGTGATATATTGAGTTTTATTGCTTATTGGAGGCTGCAATGCGGACCGGCTACTGCTTCAATACACCAATAGTGGCCGATTTCCTTGGCAATGATCAGTAAACAATAAACCTTAATATATGACATAGGAAGAGAACAGAGCAAGATAGAAATAGCAAGTTAATTATATAAGCTATATAACCAACTAGAGAGTGTAAAACCTACCTAGTTTTTCAGTGTGTGCTTGCTTATACCTACTTAATCAAAAGCTATCATCAGAAAATGACTTATTGTCAGTTTGTTTTGATAAATCCAACTTCTTTCAAATCGGCAGTTTTTTTACTTATCATAATTTGTATTAAAAATAAAAAAATATAAATATTGCATTTTTATATTGGCCAGTACTTGGGGCTCTTTTTTTACATTTAAATCTCCTATTGTTTCGGCAAACAACACAAGTACATAGCCACAATTATCTGATCCAGGAACTATACAGCATTTTGTATATTTAGTACCTTATGAACATGTGCAAAAGGTACCGTATTTTGATAGGAGGGAGGGGTCAGCTGTGACACCCCCTAATGTGATTAGTAGACCTTGTGTAGCAATAAGTTGTGTATAGATGTACATTAGTTGTGTATAGCTGTCATTGTAATTCTGCCTCTGATGATAATGAAACTGCTGCAAATGATGCACCCCCAGGACCGTGTTGTACTTGGAACTAGGTTTTTGATGCTTCCGGGGAGTCACAGGGGTTGAGACCCGGCTCCGTGGCCCTGGGTATCAATTTTAAAGTTCAGGAATGATGGCCATGACACCACCCTCTTATGGGTCCCTCACGCTGGTTAATCTCTGTCCTGGGACGAGCCTTACACTGCTCCAGTCCTTAGGACGTGTTCACAGCCCTCCTAGGAGCTGAACTGCCTAACCCCACCCCCAGGCCAGAATTTATAGGGAAGCTTCTCTGAACCCAGGTTAGAGCTCCCCCTTCTGGTCTGGAGCCTGGAAGGTGTTGCATGCTTTGGGCTTACCTGGTGTGGATACCTCTTTGTCAGTATTCCAGATTTTCTAGCCTGCCGTTTGACAATATTGCCCTCAGTCAACATGGAGATCGTTGTTTTGTTTGCCCGTCTTCCTGTCTCGTTTGCATAAAGACCCGGCTCAGGTGATCATTAATTGCTTGAGTATACTGGTTCCTGGTCTGCTCCTGCTCAGCTGCTCTCCTTTGTCCAATTACTTCCCTGGAGCTCTGTGGGATCTTTCTCTTCCTGAAAGCTTCCTGCAGTGTGCTCCCGATAGTGCTGCTTCTATCATCAGGCTCGGACGTCTTAAGTGTGTGTAAGCAACTTCCGGTTAATACTCTATGTACTGTTTGCTCTCTGGAACTCGTGTCTACATTTCCTACTCAGGACTGTGTTTGAACTCCTCACCAGGTCTTCCGGGTGTGGGGACCTTTTGCCACAGACTATATTCATCCGGTCGTTCCGGTACAAGGACTTGTGCTATGGATTACATTCATCCGGATCTTCATCATTTGGACTATTTGTTTTCCGGACTGTTTTCGTAAGGACTGTGCTCGACAGTGTATATTGGGGTTGTGTTATTTTGGTCTGCTTATTTGCTGTGTATTAAGTTCACATTGTTTGCTGTGTGTGTATAAATAATTGGCACCCAAGAACCCGTCTCTGCTCTTCATTGCCCTTAAGTGTGGCGCCCCGCAACGAGTGCGTCACAAGAGGGTATTGCAGCCACAAATGCAGCCGCAATATTCTCTGACTCAGCAATGACCTGGTTAATTTAGAAATCCAACCCAGCATGCATCACCTAGAACAGAGGGCCAATCCTAGGTCCTGGTGGGCGGAGTGCTAGGGTAGTGCAGGAGAACAGACACAATAATCTAGTCAGAAGAAGAAAAGAGAATAATCTAGAACCTGACAAGAGCAGACTAGAACTTGGAGAGGTGCGGGGGCTCCGCACCCCGTGCGGGCCCCTGGGCCGTCACCGTTCGGGTGTCAGCACCTGAGGCCTTAACCACCGGGATTGGGCATTTCTACACGGGTTCCCAAAAGACTCCCGTGCCCACAACTCACAGCTGGTTCACTGGTACCGAAGCTGGCAGCAGTTCACCTCTGCTACGCGAACCAGAAGAGTGGAGGATCAGCTTTACAGGAGCACCCCACCACCAGCCAGTTTCCAGTCGTCTAACCAGCGGGGTACCCACTGAGGGATCCAAGGCTCCCCAAAGCATCCAGAACGTACATCATGGATAGGGCATTGAAGCAGCCTCCCCGTACCCGACCTGGTATTCCTGGGCGACGCTGGCAACAAATCAAGTTAGGTAGAATGGAGGAACACTACGGATTTCTAAGGGACACCATCACTGCTGAGTCCACCCGGTCTACTACTCAACCACTGTATGCCATGTACTGCCTGCTGGTTACAGTAAAGACCCGTTATAGAGACTTTTTGTGTCCGTGCTTCCTTATGAACTGTCCGTCCACACTAACAGGTAACCGCAGCTGCCGCACAACATCTTGAGCAGCTCCAGCCTCCGGGGATCACCGCTCAGCCTGTGGGGAGCGTAACATCTTGCTGCTGTCCATCCCCCGGGGGTTCCGCAGCGTCGGTAGCCCTTACCGAACTACTCATAGGTGGCGTCACGAATAAAACAAATTAAACCCCTTTTAATCTGTTCCCGCAAGACGTCTTCACTTTTGATCTGCACTACACCGGGCCCCACTACCGGCAGGCGCGGTCCACCCGTGACAAGGAAGGAGAAGAATCGCCTGTATCAACCGGAGTCAGCCGGCCGCGGTGAGTCATAAGCGATCAGAATCCTCAAACCTATACAATAGTATTACACTCTTCTTGCTTCCAGGCATGACATCACCCCCCTAGGGAGGCAATGCTATCGTGGCAACCGGACTCTGGGGTGCCACACAAACTCTTCCCAAAAGAAAGTCAGTGTTACATGAAAAGCAAAAACTTGAATAAAACAATCAGGTCATTTTCTGTTGGTATTTTCCCTTTAAGATATATTAAAAATCCTCAAACTGAGAGATTGCAAACTTCACTACAGGCCCAGTGGTGAGACATAAATGTCCTGAATTTTACATTGGAAATCTTTGTAAGAATGTAACTGGGAACCATGAAGATTGCACGGCATGAAAATATTTTAACACTCTGTTTTTCAAACTACTTTGCTTTATTGTGAACTCTGGGGTAGTTTTTAAGTTTTGCATTTTATATCCTGTGTCTAACTACCCTAATCGCTGAACCAACTAGTGTACATTTTGTATCCTACTAGAGCTGAATTAATAGTCAGCTCTGACTGCTGGTCAACCTTGTAAAAAGGGTATGAATCTGTATGTCTTGCATAGATGTTCCATGTCCTATAGAGTGACAGACACTTTTAGATTCTGTACATTTTGGATAAGAGATGAATGACATTAGAATTCCCCAATAGGTTATTTAAACATTAGTGTCAGACCAACCTCTACAAGCCATTAATTCTATTTTATTAGTGTACTGTCAGTAAATTGCTAATGAACAATTTGTCGTTTATGACAATGCAAGAAAAGTTTATCGATGCTGTAATTGTTCTTCAGAAGTGTATAGGTTAGGTAGTAGGGTATTAAATGAGTGTAATAGTAGTATACACCGATCAGTCTCATCTACTTTCAGTTGAAAAGTCTGAGAGGGGACCACACTTTAAATGGGGCTGTCCCTTTCACCTTTTTTGGAGCCCAAATACTTGTATGTAGAACGACAAATGAGATTTATTTAGCCTCCTGGGTCCCCAGCTGCCTCTGCACTACTGCCTGGTCTCTGGTGTTAGGTTGCAGTCACTGAGCTCAACAAATCTTCTGATACAGATGGCACAAGTAGTTGGTGGGGAAGGTATCACTGGACCTGAGGGAGTAAGTAAAGCTCAGTTTATTATTCTACAAATGACTGAGTCTGTGAGTAAGAAAACTGATGAATGAGGACAACCCCTATAATATAATGATATAGGTAAAAGGATTAATAGTGGAGTTCTAGGACAGGAAAGTGCACAAATACGGGGATCAGCCATGACTGCAGTATTGCAGAGGCTTCCCCTCAACTGACTCAATACCCCTCAACCATGTAACACCTCTCCCCTTCACCCTCTGACTTTTTATCAATCAATGCACGTAGCTTGGATTAATTGGCCATCAGCCTTTATTAAACAAACATGACAGTAATAAATAATTTGAAAGTAAGGAGGTTTTTGGAGCTCCAAAACCTGGTGGAAACCAACCTAAACAATAAGTAATTCTCAACAGAAGAAGAAAATGGATGGCACTCACCGGTAAAGACCCGTTGAAACACAATTCCTGCACGAAACGGCAGCCATCATCTACTTGTTTCCTGCACTCTCTCCCGCCTTGTTTTTATGCCGTGGATGAAATAAAGAAGTCTTATACTTACCGGTGAACAACATCCATTGTCTTCTCTGTTTGGAATTACTTGGAGACTTGATCTTGCTGGCTATGCACCACCTGTTTCTGCCCCTGAACTTTCCCAAGCGTATATGGTGGACACCTGAATAACCGTATGCGGTAGTGCTGGGCTGCTTCTCTTTCTGTGTTAAATAATAAGTAAGCTATCCAGCATTACCTCCAGCCATGACCACAGGCTCGGGGCGCTTCTGTTACAAGAAAACCTTTCCCATATCAGCAACTCAGGGACTCCACCCTGAAGAGTCCCAAAATCTGCCAGGCAATTAAACAAGATCCAAACATAAAGGAGAGGTTTTCATCTACCCTATGTACAACCTCCCACCACAATTTTGCCACCAACTCCAAGAAACCGTCACTACCTTACGTCGAAATGACCCAGACGACCCAACGTACATTCCTTCTAAAATTTTCTCTCACCTAAACATATGTGGTCCTGGGTTCAAATCCCTCCAAGGACAACATCTGCAAGGAGTTTGTATGTTCTCCTTATGTTTGGTGGTTTCCGGTTTCCTCCTACACTCCAAAGACATACCGATAGGGACTTTAGGTTGTGACTCCAACGGGGACAGTATAACTGATATATGTAAAGTGCTATGGAATTAATAGCGCTATATAAATGAATACATATTATTATTATTATTATTCTATTCAACAGAGGACGGAAGGATTTACCTTTTTTATCATGCCTGCATACCATTAGATAGCCCCCTGATTATATTTAGGCTACGCTCAAATTTGACACCCCCTTCATTCCAACACCCTGATACTTTTGACCTCTTCCAAGCTCTTTTCGTTTATTTATTTAACCCCCGCTTGCCCTGCAAAGCTATGTCATGGGTCACTATGCCCACAGTTCTGCTAGGGCTTCATTTAGTATTAACATAAGAAGTAACTGGTGATGAGAATGGCACAGTGTGGGATATATTAGGAAGCAAGTAAACAATTAGAGCCCCTTCATTATTGAATTTGTGCCTGTATTTCATCAAGTCTTTTGTGTTTTGTGAATTTTTTTTGTTTGTACCAAATTCACATTTCCGTTTTTGCCTTTTTTAAGTCTTTTTTTTATATACATTTTCGATTGTGTTTGTTTTTTAGTTCGCTACTGTGGATGAAGTTTAGAATGTCCTTATGCTTTTAACTTATTCATCATTTGCAACTTTTCAAAAGGTCAAAAAATTCATAACAAATGTACTCTAGTAACCCCCTATGATTTTATATAATCAAAAAAATTAAGCAATTGTTTTGACATTTTGCAAAACGTGTAACGTTTTGCATTAAAACAGTTACAAAAGGGGTTAAATAGAATAAAAAACAAACAACATCTTTTGATTTTTTTTAATTAAAATCATGAACCATGCACAACAAAGTCTGCAAATGCCATAATTTATAACATGAAAAGTGACATAAAAAATACGCAAATGATGAATCTTGAAGTCTACGTCACAGTATCTCCAAAATGGCGGGCTACGTCAAGTGTGTTACCAGCATGCATTGGTTTGGAAATACTAAAAATGGTCTCATTAAGGAAATCCAGTCAACAAGGAAAAGGGTGATTGGTGCCAGTGACATCTCCACCAGAGTCTGCTCCTGTGAAATCTGCTTCTGTTATCAGGCTCCACTGTATTCACTCTGTGGGTGGTTCTGATGATGGAGGAGATGCCAGAGCCAGTAACTCTGGACAGCACAGGCTCTGCCCATCCACTAAGGTTAGAGTGGATGGGACCTGCAGTACTTTCCAGTCTGACTGAATGGGAGTGTACTGTCCAGCTGAAGTCGTCAGCTGCTGGCTTCAGCCTATAAGAAGACTGCAAGCTGCCAGATATAGCTTTTGCTTTCCTGGTTTGGTTTGTTAGTTCACCAGCTCGGAATAGAATTTTTTCATGTTTGACCACAGCTTGTTATAAGACACTTCTCCTGCCTGATGATTTTGCAGCTTATTGCCCTCTAGGATTTGACCCAGCTCCCCAGCTACTCTAAGGGATCCTGATTTTGTCCTTTTGTGGCCTCTTGGTTTAGACCCTGCTTGGTGACTATTCGTCTCCTCTCGTTCACACCTCCAGAGGGCAGCCCATCCATAGGTAACAATCCACTGGACCCCTTTGTAAATCCAGATCCCTGTATAAGGGTGTCAGAGTTTCTCGGATTTCTTCAAAACAGGAGGAGCTTGTGCCAAGTCAGTCCAAGGCAGCTGTTTTGAAGTCTGTAACCTCAGACAGATGTCATAGTGCCCAAAACATGACCATAGTCAGGAGGAGACTGCGTGGAGTAGCACTTAAGCTTTTGCAGTGCAGCTACATTCAATATTGAGGCTACTGAAGGATAAAAATGATCAAGGTGTCTCCATCGATACCATAGACTTTGAATGAAGTTTTATAAAGCAGGATCGACCATTTCTAGATTCAAGCTTCTCTTCATTGCTGTTATGCAATATCAAGTGATGGGGACCCCAGTTATATTGATCAGATGAATCTCTACCTATAATAAATAAGAGCAGAAGTTCCTGTAGGAGGAATAGTGTACAAGGCAAAAGAAGGGGACCCTAATGTCGGAAAAACAATTATTTTTTGAGTAGCAGCTGCTATAGGTTCTACTAGAGAAGAAATTGATTTTATTTCTGCTTTTTTTCCTTTTTATGTCACTGTAAAATATTGCCGCCCTAGGTAGGAAGCACTCTCCCATGAGTGACGTGCCCATCACCAGACTCTGGTCTCATACAGCAGTCGATGCACATAGTGAGAGCCGATATGAGGCTACTAACAATCCATTTTAAAATATTCAGAGTCTCTTTTTGCGTGTCAGTAGACAGGAATCACAAATGGTTTAGTTGTAAATACACTGTGTAGAATTATTAGGCAAATGAGTATTTTGATCACGTGATACTTTTTATACATGTTGTCCTACTCCAAGCTGTATAGGCTTGAGAGCCAACTAATATTTAAGTAAATCAGGTGATGTGCATCTCTGTAATGAGAAGGGGTGTGGTGTAATGACATCAACACCCTATATAAGGTGTGCTTAATTATTAGGCAAATGCCTTTCTTTAGGCAAAATGGGTCAGAAGAGAGATTTGACAGGCTCTGAAAAGTCCAAAATTGTGAGATGTCTTGCAGAGGGATGCAGCAGTCTTGAAATTGCCAAACTTTTGAAGTGTGAGCACTGAACAATCAAGCGTTTCATGGCAAATAGCCAATAGGGTCGCAAGAAGCGTGTTGGGCAAAAAAGGCGCAAAGTAACTGCCCATGAATTCAGGAAAATCAAGCATGAAGCTGCCAAGATGACATTTGCCACCAGTTTTGCAATATTTCAGAGCTGCAACGTTACTGGAGTATCAAAAAGCACAAGGTGTGCTATACTCAGGGACATGGCCAAGGCAAGGAAGGCTGAAAAATGACCACCTTTGAACAAGAAACATAAGATAAAACGTCAAGACTGGGCCAAGAAATATCTTAAGACTGATTTTTCAATGGTTTTATGGACTGATGAAATGAGAATGAATCTTGATGGGCCAGATGGATGGGCCAGAGGCTGGATCAGTAAAGGGCAGAGAGCTCCACTCCAACTCAGACGCCAGCAAGGTGGAGGTGGGGTACTGGTATGGGCTGGTATCATCATAGATGAACTTGTGGGATCTTTTCGGGTTGAGGATGGAGTGAAGCTCAACTCCCAGACCTACTGCCAGTTTCTGGAAGATAACTTCTTCAAGCAGTGGTACAGGAAGAAGTCGGTATCATTCAAGAAAAACATGATTTTCATGCAGGACAATGCTCCATCACATGCATCCAACTACCCCACAGCATAGCTAGTCAGTAAAGGGCTAAAAGAAGAAAAAATAATGACATGGCCACTTGGTTCACCTGATCTGAACCCCATAGAGAACCCATGGTCTCTCCTAAAATGTGAGATCTACAGGGAGGGAAAACAGTACACCTCTGGGAACAGTGTCTGGGAGGCTGTGGTGGCTGCTGCACGCAATGTTGATCATAAACAAATCAAGCAACTGACAGAATCTATGGATGGAAGGCTGTTGAGTGTCATCATAAAGAAAGGTGGCTATATTGGTCACTAATTTTTATTGGGTTTTGTTTTTGCATGTCAGAAATGTTTTTTCTAATTTTTGTGCAGTTATATTAGTTTACCTGGTGAAAATGAACAAGTGAGATGGAAATATATTTGTTTTTTATTAAGTTGCCTAATAATTCTGCACAAACAGATATCCTCCTAAGATAGCCAAATCTAAAAAAAACACTCCAACTTCCAAAAATATTAAGCTTTGATATTTGAGTCTTTTGGGTTGATTGAGAATATAGTTGTTGATCAATAATGAAAATAATCCTCTAATATACAACTTGCCTAATAATTCTGCACACAGTGTAGCTACAACGTGTAGAACAAGGTGTACAGAATAACAATTTGCACTTAATTTCTAAAATGCTGCAATATGAACCAGCCACTTCCCCAAAAATTGCACTTAGTCCCCTGAAGTTATGATCCCCCCGTAGTATAATTATAAATAATTTTTCCTATTATAATCTCATATACTCTTGTAATGAACATCTTCCATAGTATAATTACTAATATCCCACCAGATAGCATTGGGACTAACCCACTTTCCAGGGAAAGTGATGATTTCCATTAGCACTTCAGATACAGCTTGGCTAGTGACTTATACAAATGTACAGTCCAAGAGGTTGTCAAGGACACATACAGTGGGTGGCTTGTGGCAACTGGAGCAAGGAGACGAGAGTGAGGTAGCGTGATTAATGAGTGTTGACCGAGACAGAATGAGAGAAACCATCAGAGTTAAAGACCGATCATCCAACAAGGTGGCCCAAAATCAGAGAGGGTCCAAAGAACAGAATGATAGTGACAAGACCCCAAGCCCAAGAGGTAATGGGTCAAGACAAACTGGTTTGTGATCAATGTTTGTGATTACAGGGCAGGATTATTCAAGCATCTGTCAGTGAAAGGCTCTACACTGACTCTATGGCAAATCCCCTACCCCCTCTCCTACAGGGAAAAGAGATGTATAAAAGGAAGTGTCTGGGAGCATGAGGCTCCCTTCTTGCCTTAGTGGTCAGGCCCCCATTACCCCCTCCTCTAGGAGGAGAAGAGATGTGAAGCCGTGGGGACTGGATAGTGACTATGATTGACTGTACTCGGCTGTGCTAGAACTCAGAGGAGCAGAAAGATTGGGAACAACCCAGTAGGAACTAGCACTATGTCTGATTATGTAGTGAAGAACTGGAACTGTCTTAAAATGTTGTGCCCACTATCTCACATGTGAAGTTGATACTGAAGGTCTGTTAAATAAACTGTCACTGGTTAAACTGAACTGGTGGTCCCCGTGTCAGTCTGAAGAGTTAACTGGTCCTGGTCAGCCGAAGGGAGTGGTTTAATATGTCCTCTGCAGACATGCAGCCTAAACAAGGTAAGTCCATGCACCCAGTCAGGACCAGGACTGTAATTTAGCCGGAGCATCCTAAATCAATCCCTCGCACATGGCTACTGACACACTTTGCCAGAATCGTGGGCTACTCGGAACCGGGCCCTACAATTGTTTGGGGATGTCACGGTGGCGTGACCCGGCTAGTTGACCCTGGCCATGTCATAAAAATGGGGGACAATTACATGGGATTAAGTTGTGAAGTCACCCTTGGTATTCGGCAATTGGATAGCCGACGCTGTGGTTTCAGACCACAGGGGCAGTTGGTGATGCAGCAAAGATAGTAGAGCTCCCCACGGGTGGAGCGGGGCTCCAGGACAGGTAGGACAGTCTGTTCAGGTGGTGGTAACTGTGTATTACATCGCATGGAGACCTCCTCCTGCTTCCAGGCATGACATCACCCCTCTGAGGGAGACAATGACATTGTGGCAATCAGACTCTGGGGTGCCACACTACCACCCCACAACCCTCTCTCTCAGCCAGCCATAGGTAATGACACTTCCCAACCCATAAGCCCTCTTACCAGCAGGGAGCATGAAGAGGAGTATCATTAGAGCCTATAAGACCCACCTAGGCAATGATCTAGGGTGCATCAGTCAGTGGGGTGGATATACAGAAGAGATGAGAACCAAATATTTACACATTTTTCAGAATTGTTTTAAAAAGGCCATATGAAATTCTGTTTTTTACATGTACATCCATTTACATTAAATAAATTGAACGGCACATATTAGGCTGGCTTCACACCATGGTTTTTGGCTGTCAGTGTGAATCCTGTTTTTTGCAGGATCAGCCTGACAGAACCTAACAGGACAGGATGTGTAGAACGTGTGGCCAAATATGGCCCCGGATCCTGTTTTTTACAGGATTTGTTTTCTGCCGCTGTCCATGGTGCTGAAGTCTTCCTGTGTCTGCTCTGCCACTGTCCTTGGTGCTGGATTCACAGCCTGTGCTAGAAGTAGTGCTGTCCATGGTGCTGAAGTTTAGATGGCAGGACTTCAGAGCATGCTCTGTGCTTAAAATCATATCTAGGAAACAATCTGATTTTTTCACGGATCCCATGCCATAGACTCCCATGTTATGTGCGCTGGATCACCCAGAATCCGTTTCTGTCCGGTTTTGTCTGATTTTTTCACCAGAGCCAAAAAATGCTGCAGGCTCTGATTTTTGGGACGGTGAAAAATCTGACAAAACTGAATTAGGCACAGAATACACAAAACCTGATGGCCAGACCAATCTTGCACCATAGGGTACTTGGGAGGCAAAACCGGATCAAGTTCTTGCGGGTTTAAACCGACAGAACCTGATGCCAAAAACCGTGGTGTGAAGCTAGCCTTAGATGCCCATCTCTACAACTTGCGCTGTCTTGCTCAATCAGACTAAGGCCAGGGTCACACTTGCGTCATGACCCTAGCCTGACACAAGCGCTAAATACTTACAAATTTCAGCCGCCGCGCATAGCGTTAACGCTTTGCGCTGCCAGACAATGGATTCCAATAGAAACCCGGAGCCCTATAGAAAGCCTGATGCAAACGCTAAATACTTAGATATTTCAGCCACAGAGCATAGCGTTAATGCTATGCACTGCCAGGCAATGGAGCCCTATAGAAACCCAATGTTTACCTTGCCAACCGGCCACACATAAAGCTCCAGGAAGTGTGCTTTAGCTGAGCGCATAGGAAACGTTGTCTGCAGCATTTTCCTGTGCGCTAAGCTAAAGCATTCTTCCTGAGCTTTGTGAGTGGCCGATTGGCAAGGTAAACATCGGGGTTCTCTAGGGCTCCATTGCCCGGCATCACATAGTGTTAACGCTATGCGCTGCAGCTGAAATTTATAAGTATTTAGTGCTTGTGTCAGGCTAGGTCATGACGCAAGTATGACCCTAGTCTTAGTCAAAGGGGTAGCACCACAATTATTTACTACAATTTCTTGCTGAGCTGCCCCCGCTTAAGATGTCCTGGATCCGGGTGATGGATGCTGTGTGAGATGTGAGTGCAGTGACGGCTCTCTGTTTCTATCTCCGCCACCAACGTTGCTTGGAACAGTGACAGAAGACATCGGGAGGGGGTAGATTTGGTAGCCATGAGTGATACGAGTTCCAGGTACAAGAGGCACAGAGTTATGAGCTTTGGCCTAGAGCGTACAAATGTGTAAATCCGGCCACAAGTATTGTCAGACCATCGTTATCTTAGCGACGCTGTTCCTTGCTTGAAACCATCTATGGCCACATCATAATGTGTATTGGGGTTTAGCTGTAAATGATTTAAAGTTACATCGCCGCTCAAGCACTCAACGGCCCTAAACAGTTATTGAGATACTTTGCTTGGGTGTATAAATCCCGCTGTCCCCCAGGCCAACCTGTCCCAGGCATTTGTCTGATACAAATTGTAGCGTGGCCTTAAATTATTTAAAAGCACGATGCTATTAAAGCACCCCGTGGACAACAGCAGATAAGATTTATATGATTCATTAAGAATATAACTTGAAGCCAAGGAGGATGTGATTCGTGGCCCTCTTAACTCATGGAATGTCATGGACAGAGTGCATAGGGTCTAATGATGCATTTGTCAAATGTCAAATAGCCATGGATCAGTGGCTAAAAGATGTTCAGAAGCTATAGCGAGAGCCTTTGTAAGGCCGATAATAAATAGGGAAAAGTTCAAAAAAAACAGAGAATTGCACATTTCCTCCTTTCTAATGTTACCTACTCTACATTTAGATTATGCTTGGGCTGATTGACATTTGCTTAGAAATCAATATGAGTGACAACTTACTCATGATAATGGTAGATTTTCTTGGTCACTGAGGAAAATTTTGTTAATTTTTTATTAAATATGAAATTAATGATGGTGTTTTACACCCTGCTGTTCTGTTCGGGTCATAGTGACCCATAGACAATTTTTGTGGCCCTGCAGATATTTTTCTATAAGTTTCTAAAACTTGAGGTTACTTGACTTTTCCTCATTTGGGGGGACCGATCTGAGTATTTATTTATATTTCTTTGTGTTTACTTTTAGCTACACGCCGATTTGTACACTTGTCGTGTTCGGGTCATAATGTTCCAGCATCATTTTTTACAGCTGTGAGGCCATATTTTCAGTGAAATTAAGGAGTTATAACCTCAGTTGGGTCTATTTATTGCATCTACTATTGTATATCAATTTATTTATTTCCTAAATTATTTCAATGGGGTCGTCGTACACATGATCTGCCAGGTGTATGCATTGAGATCTGTGCAGCATAAAAATTGGCTTTAGATTGATTACTTTTGGTGCGCACATATACTAAAATGTAGAGCGCATCCAGAGAGATCAGAGGTGTGCACTACACGTGCATATTGTGCGCAGAATGGACAGCGCAGAACGTGCTGTGTAAGAGGGCCTTATTTTATAAAGCTGAGCTCTAAAGGCCTCCAAATGATTTTTTTTTTGCTAAGTAAGTCTGTTGCGTATGTTCCAAAAAAGTACGAACCACCATGATAATGCAGTAAGTACCCGGGAAGATAAAAAACCTAACATGATCTTGGACTATAATGCAACCAAACTTGGTGTAGACACATTAGATCAGCTCATTAGTACATATACCTGCAAAAGAAAAACAAATCGGTGGCCTATGATTCTGTTTTACAACATTCTGGATTTGTAGGCATATATGCTTTTGTGTTGTGGAGGGAAATCAACCCGAATTGGAATACAAATAAACTCCATAAATGAAGACTCTTTATAGAAGAACTTGGAAAAGCACTGGTTAGGCCGTATATTGAGGAAAGAAAGGTAACACGGAAGGAGCAGCAAGCCTTGTACAGAGCATCCAGCAACATGCTCAGGAAAGTGAAACCATGGCCTCCACAACCACTTCTACCCCCATGGGCTTTACCAGTGGTGCTTCAAGAATAAAAAGAAAAAGTTGCAGCTATTGCCCTTCTTCTGATAATAAAACAAGTATTACATGTTCTGGATGCCAAAAATTCTTATGCATAGCCCATGTTTATTGTTCTTCATGCAAGAATACATAAAGTAATATTACTATGTGAATATGTTCAAATTGAAGTGTTTATTATCTTTAATTTTTTTTCACAAAATGTTTGATTTGCTTGTTTTGGTTTGGTTTTTGTACCACATATGTGTAGTTTGCTATTTTTCGTTTCGCTTATTACTAAGTTTTTTCTGAATAAAAAAAGAAAAAAAAAAGATTTCAATTTCATTTTTCTTTTTTTTTTATTTCCAAACATGTTCCCATACAGTCTAGTAAGCAAAAGGTATAAAAATAATTGAGTTAGAGTATCTATAATCAAGATTTAATAAACCGGGTCATAGTAACCCAGGAGCAATACAAGTGTATAGTACATGGGAACAGAACAGCAGGATTAACTACATGAGAAGCTCGTCATATACACAACCCTGGTCTGACCTGCTAAAACATACACAGGAATCCTATGATGAGCCCATGTAATGTGTGAAACCAGAGGCTTTCCATGTAATATTCCCTCTAGCATGCCGAGCAAAGCTGGAAGCAAATACAGTATGCAGAGTAAACGATGTATGCAGAATACAGCAAATGGTACAGGTGGCAGAGAGGTCTTCCTCTGGGGAAATTAATACAGCACTACAGATTCATGCATTTTTAAAGGGAATTCTGCGAAAGACAGCAAGGCATAGACAAGAATGTAGATATGAGAGACAAAGTGGAAAAAAAAGAGGAGACATGATCTTACGATTTAAAGACTAAGTGCAATAAGTGTCTGGCACTATACGCATATATAGACAAAAGTGTTTTGACACCTCCACATTACACCTACAGGTGCTTTCATGACCTGCGATGCATAACCATTAATACGGAGTCCCCCCTCCTCCCTTTTACAGCTATAATAGCTTCCACACTTCTGGGAAGGCTTTATACAAGATATTGAAGGTGTCCTGTGGGAATTTCTGCCCATTCATCCAGAAGAGCATTTGAAAGGATAGATTCTGAAGTTGAACTAGAGGGCTTAGTTCATCCCAGAGGTGTTGGATGCGGTTGAGGTCAGGGTTTTGTGTGGAAAAGTCAAGTTCTTCCAGACCTAACCCCCAACCATTACTTTATGGATCTTGTTTTGCAGATTGAGGCACAGTCATTGGAAACTGATAAAAGCCTTCCCCTAAATGTACCTACAAAGCTGGAAGCATATAATTGTGCAAATTGTTGTGGTATACACAAGGATTAAGAGCTCCCTTCACTTGAACTAAGGGGTCGAGGCTGACCCTTAAAAACATTCCCATAGCATTATCCCTCCTCTACCAAACTTTACAGTTGGCACAATGCAGTCAGGCAGGTCATGTTCTCCTTGTATTCACCCAACCCAGACTTGTCCATGAGATGCCACCTAGAGAGACTTCAGTGAAATGTGATGCTCTTGGAAATAGCGCGAGGTTTCAAACTCCAACACTAAGATGCCGGCGTTTGACAGCGCTTGGGGGTCCGTCACCCATAGGATTATATTGGCAGTGGTAACGCAGCCTTTACCTTTATACCTTACATGTCTGTATGATTTTGTATTGACTACTTGTTCCACAAAAATACATGAACTTATGATCAGCCCCATAGACAACAAAGTGTACAAATTCTATCAATAAATACTGCAGATAGCACTTGTTTGTGAAAATCTAACATCTCAATGAGGTGTTAGACTGGGACAGAATGAGCAGAGTCATCTCATTATATTTACAGTGAGTTAAAGAAGTTGAACCATAAATGTAAGTTATCTTTCTACAGGATAACTTGCTGATCGCTGGAGGTCCTACCACTAAGACTTCAGCCAATGCAAAGAATGGGGCTCTGGAGTGCTCTGCTTGATAGGAGATAACCATCACTGCATTCATTGTCTATGGGACTGTTAGAGATAGATGAGTGGTATATTTTTGCAGGTAGTTTGCATGTGACTTGTCGTAGTTGTAGAGGGGTGATTACGCCCCTTACAGTAAATTATGACTATTAATATGTATAGTGCTTTCTCTCTAAGTCAAGTGTCCCTGTACAATGATGTTTGCTCATGTAAAGTGTATTTGTCCTGTATTGATAATATGCATAGTAATAAGTATAATGTAATGCAGGGTTCCCCAAACTTTCTGACCTTGGGAGCCAAATTCGTCTCTGAAAGATGGTCGCGAGCCACATTCAGCGCTGAGAGAGGGTCACGAGCCACATCCAGCTCCAGCCCCCATACAGTAGTCACGTCAAGTGTAACGACCGAGCACCGGTTGATGTGACTGTGAGATACAGCGCTGCTATGAACGACTGACCATGTGATACCAAACCAACTTCTTTTTATAACTTGCAACAGATAACAGAGTTTTGCTTCCCAGCAAGATATGGGCTGCAACGGCCGCAAACCACAAATTACAAATTATGCAGCCTGAGAAATCCCAAGTGCTGGAGCACTACCACCCCCAAGGTTATGCCATTTCTTTCATCCCTTCTCCGGTACAGGGCCTACCCAGGGTTCTACCGTGACCGTGACATGTAGGTCTCTCAGGTTTATAATATTGCACCCATCTCCTGCCTTTATTACAATAAATTCCGGGTACCCTGTTTTCCTTTTGGCATATCTTTCCACAACTAATAAATCAAATCATAACAATGTTCATACAGTGCACTGCCTTTCTTTTTGTGAGTACTGACAGCAGACGCCCTGCTTAAATATCCGGAAACAGTAAAACCTGAACTCGTTACTTTGACTTCTGGCCACTAGATTTTGAGACAACTTTCTTAGGTCACCCATTGCTCTGATACATCCAGATGCAGGTGAAGATTCAGAAGTGGTCCCAATACAGTAGTGATTCACTGAGCTCTCCTATAGCAATCACATTCACCAGAGTCCCAGTACACAGGAGCTCAAATAGTCTCTCTCTCAGTCCAACTGTAGTCTTTGCAAAGGGATATCTTTGAAGATGCTGCAAACCCTATCTAACTTTTCCTACCTGACTAATAGTTGGGTGACTTTTCACACATCCAAGTTTATGCACAGAAACTGCTTCCTCTTTTCTACACCTTCCACTTCAGGTCTCCCATGGCTCTCACTAGTTCTGAGTGTCTCAGGCAGGTCTTGTCTCCTTGTCTCAGCTCTCCCCGAGTCTGCAGCCACCTCATGTGTTTTTTTACTTTCTCTTTCTTCACTTCCTGCCTCTATATACAGTATATACACAAGAACCTCCATTACTAGTACCGTGTTTCCCCGAAAGTAAGACCCTGTCTTACATTTTTTGGGGGCCAAAAGTGGTCCCCTGTCTTACTTTCGGGGGAGGGGGGGTCTTATATTGGCAGCCCCAGCCTACTCACATACACACACACACACCGTATATAGTCATGTATAAGCCGAGGTGGGAAATACAGCAGACTGCCACCCCGGTATACAACCCCCAGCACAGGTATACAGCCCCCAGCAGTGTGGTACACAGCCCAGCAGTGTGGTATACAGCCCAGCAGTGTGGTATACAGCTCAGCAGTGTGGTATACAGCCCCCTCCTGCTGGCACACTGCCCCCCCACTCTGAGGCCCCCCTGCTACTGGCACACTGCCCCCTCTGCTGGCACACTGCCGCCCCTGCTGCTGGTTCACTGCCCCCCTGCTGCTGGCACACTGCCCCCCTGCTGCTGGCACACTGCCCCCCTGCTGCTGGCTCACTGCCCCCCTGCTGCTGGCACACTGCCCCCCTGCTGCTGACACACTGCCCCCCCAGCTCTGAGGCCCCCCTGCTGCTGCTTACATCTTACCCTCCAGTGTCTTCCTGCAGCAGCCAGCGAGTCGGTCCTCCGTTCCCGTCTTCAGCTGTTTCCCGATCATGTGACCCGTCGCAGCGCATGACGTCATCGCTAGTGCGATCGGCCGGTCACATGATCCGGGAAACAGCTGAAGACGGGACCGGAGGACCGACTCGCTGGCTGCTGCAAGAAGACGCTGGAGGGTAAGATGTAAGCAGCAGCAGGGGGGCCTCAGAGCTGGGGGGCAGTGTGCCAGCAGGAGGGGGGCCTTACATTAGCCCCCCCGGTTGTAAGGCCCTATATTCGGGGAGGCCTTACATTAGCAGGCCCCCCCTTTACCCCTAGACGGCCTTACAATCGGGGGGGGGCTTACTTTCGGGGAAACACGGTATAATGCCAGCCAAAGCCTTTCCACAGAAATCACATCATGGCAGTATATGAAGATCCAGGGGCTCCTTCTTTACTCCCATTTAGATTACTTCTTCTGTGTGGGGCTACTCACAAAAAACATCTAGAAACCTGCTATTCATAGCTGTTTGCTAGCCTGAGTGCTTATGCACCAAGCTGGAATACAGCTGCGAGACCAACATTACAGGCCCGCGAGCTACAATTTGCCTAGGCTAAAGGCTGGAGACCCCTGATGTAGTGTATAGCAATAGAATTGAAGATAGAATTTCTGTGTAGATGCAGCAGAGTTACCGTAGTTGTGCTATAAGATACAACTGTTAAGTAGGTTGCTTGGTGTGCAGCATAGAGCTACAAAGATTAAGTAGGCCCCTGTGGGAGGGGTAAAGAGTTATAGAAAGAGGTGATTTAAGTTTCAGTTTTGAGTTAAGGCTCTGCCAGTTAGGAGAGAGCTACAAAGGATTGAGAGCTCAGCCTAGGGCTGAAGAAGGAGTCTGGCACTGGTGGTGTGTGGAAAGACTGGGAGAACAGAGGCCGCAAGGATGAAATACGCAATGTATAGGTGACAGAAACTCAGAAACTGGAGAAGGCTTGTGACACTAACATATAGAAGGGGAAGTGAGTCCAGCAAGGTGGTCAGGCTTGAGGGACCAGAAGAAATCAGGGTGCAGCCCAGCTGACCCAGAAATGGAAGAAAGGGCTCTGGGAGCATCCTCCTGCAAGGTATCACTGTCCATGGTTGTGCACTAAAGAGAAGTGAGTCCAATTCATCTGCTTAGCTAAGAAAACATCCATAGGTATTATACCATTTCCAGTAACCATAAAGATTGTGCCTCTGTGTTACACAGAAAAAGCAAAGTATACTACCTGCTGTCTAATGTTCATTCAAGCTGTTTACAGTAAAGTTTGCCTTGATTTTACTGATCTGTCTGTCATCCCTATATGGCAATCCAATTGATTGGGTGAGGAGCGTGGTCTAAGGCCACGTGCACACGCTGAGTATTTGAGGAGTTTTTTACCTCAGGATTTGTAGACAAAACCAGGAGTGGAACAATCAGAGGAAAAGTCTAATAGAAACACCTGCACCACTTCTGTATTTAATTATCCACTCCTGGTTTTGGCTACAAATCCTGAGGTAAAAAACCCATCAAATACTCAGTGTGTGCACGTGTCCTAAAGATACTAAAAGTAAGAAAGCACCACACACCCCAGGGACTCTCCGTTTAATGAAGTGTGGCGAGGTGGCCCCATTATAGCACTAGCAACCACCACTCCCAGCAAACCCCAGCATAGTTATAATTCATAGTTATAATTTTTTTAGACTGTGAAAGATGCCCAAGTCAAATTTATAAAAAGTAGTTTTATAAATGGTGGCAGCTGTGTGTATAATAACAACATGGGGCGGAACACAATCAAGCTCATGTACAACAGATCAGATCTGGAGCACGGCTTGTGCCTGCTGCAGAAAATTCATTACTATTACGGACATTTATCTTGAGTTGTGTGACATTTAAAGAATATGTCATGGAGATTTGCCCAAAGTAATAACTGCATCGAGAACTTCTTCTATGACAACTGTAATGAATCTGCTCTATAAGGCTACACCCAATTAAAATTTGATACGCTTTCGATTTTGTAAATTTTTTGCAGCATTTCTACACCAGTAAAATAAAGCATCGCTCCAATGTTTTTTTTTTTAATTTACCACTGGAATAGTGCTTCTAACCTAAGTTCCCTTTTTCTATTCTTATACTCACACTCCAGAATCTTCATCTACAGTTGTGACCAAAAGTATTGACACCCCTGCAATTCTGTCAGATAATACTCAGTTTCTTCCTGAAAATGATTGCAATCACAAATTCTTTGGAATTATTGACTCACCGATGCCGGATGTTCACGTCTCAGGCGATGCAGCACTTGTCACGGTTCCGGGGAAAATTCTTGTTGTCGTGACGCCACCTGTGGGAGTCCGGTGAATGCACCGGCGCTGCTTGGACCTCCGGGGGATGTGCAGTAGCTTGATGGGATGCTCCCCACAGGATGAGCAGGGGTCCCCGGGGCCAGGAGCTGCACTAGATGGAATACGGCAGCTCAGTTGTTGCTGTGAATTCAGAGTTAATAGCAGAACTGAAGAAAAGCACGGACACCAGATTCCTCTGTGATGGGTCTTTACTGTAACCGTTAGTATGGTACAGGGTATACAGTCTTAGGTAACGGACCAGGTGGTCCCAGCGATGACTGGTGTTAGTTCAGAGCTCCGTGGTGTTCCTCCTTTCCTAAACTTTCCTGTGTTGGTTGTCGGTGTTGCCTTAGTGTACCAGGTCAGGTTACTTGGGAGACTTCTGAGTGGTACCTAGCTGAATTAGGCTGTAAGGTCCTGTGTCCCAGTGGCGAGTCCCTGCTGGCAAGACAACTAAGTTGCGGCTGTGCTGAGGTGCCTCATAGGAAGCGGATCCTTCACTCTGATTTGCTGAGCGGCGGTGGACGTCTGCTCCCTCGGAACCAGTAATCCGGTAGTTTTTGGGCACGGGTATGTTTGAGCCCGTTCGGTAGTTGCCCGGGTTCCGGTCTGGGTCACCGCTTAATGGTGCCAGCCGGTAAGTGGTTTCCAGGGCTGCACGGCACTGTGCAGCGCCCTGCTTCTCCTACGTCTCTCTCCTCCAGACGACTACTCCTCCTACGTTACCCACACACACTACACCTACACTCCTCCCACCAGGACCTGATTGGCCCTCTATTCTAAGTGGTGCATGTGGTGTATGGAGCTCTGTGTTTAACCTTGTCATCACCGAGACCAAAGATATTACATTTTCAGTCAGGGATGCAATACCTTCCTGTGACGCACTCGTTGCGGGGCGCCACATTAGTATCTTCATTAAATTTGTCTTCAATGAAAATATACAAGAAGAATTGTCCTAAAGCCAAATTGGATATAATTCCACACCAAACATAAAAAAGGGGGTGGACAAAAGTATTGGCACTGTTAGAAAAATCATGTGATACTTCTCTAATTTGTGTAATTAACAGCACCTGTAACTTACCTGTGGCACCTAACAGGTGTTGGCAATAACTAAATCACACTTGCAGCCAGTTGACATGGATTAAAGTTGACTCAACCTCTGTCCTGTGCCCTTGTGTGTACCACATTGAGCATGGAGAAAAGAAAGAAGACCAAAGAACTGTCTGAGGACTTGAGAAACCAAATTGTGAGGTAGCATGAGCAATCTCAAGGCTACAAGTCTATCTCCAAAGACCTGAATGTTCCTGTGTCTACCGTGCGCAGTGTCATCAAGAAGTTTAAAACCCATGGCACTGTGGCTAACCTCCCTAGATGTGGACGGAAGAGAAAAATTGATGAGAGATTTCAACACAAGATTGTGCGGATGGTGAATAAAGAACCTCGACTAACATCCAAACAAGTTCAAGCTGCCCTGCAGTCCGAGGGTACAACAGTGTCAACCCGTACTATCCGTCGGCGTCTGAATGAAAAGGGACTGTATGGTAGGAGACCCAGGAAGACCCCACTTCTTACCCCGAGACATAAAAAAGCCAGGCTGGAGTTTGCCAAAACTTACCTGAGAAAGCCTAAAAAGTTTTGGAAGAATGTTCTCTGGTCAGATGAGACAAAAGTAGAGCTTTTTGGGCAAAGGCATCAACATAGAGTTTACAGGAGAAAAAAAGAGGCATTCAAAGAAAAGAAGACGGTCCCTACAGTCAAACATGGCGGAGGTTCCCTGATGTTTTGGGGTTGCTTTGCTGCCTCTAGCACTGGACTGCTTGACCGTGTGCATGGCATTATGAAGTCTGAAGACTACCAACAAATTTTGCAGCATAATGTAGGACCCAGTGTGAGAAAGCTGGGTCTCCCTCAGAGGTCATGGGTCTTCCAGCAGGACTATGACCTAAAACACACTTCAAAAAGCACTAGAAAATGGTTTGAGAGAAAGCACTGGAGACTTCTAAGGTGGCCAGAAATGAGTCCAGACCTAAATCCCATAGAACACCTGTGGAGAGATCTAAAAATGGCAGTTTGGAGAAGGCATCCTTCAAATATCAGGGACCTGGAGCAGTTTGCCAAAGAAGAGTGGTCTAAAATTCCAGTAGAGCATTGTAAGAAACTCATTGATGGTTACCGGAAGTGGTTGATCGCAGTTATTTTGGCTAAAGGTTGTGCAAACAAGTATTAGGCTGAGGGTGCCAATACTTTTGTCTGGCCCATTTTTGGAGTTTTGTGTGAAATTATCAATGTTTTGCTTTTTGCTTCATTCTCTTTTGTATTTTTTAATTGAAAACAAATTAAATGAAGATAATAATACTAAAGAATTTGTGATTGCAATCATTTTCAGGAAGAAACTGAGTATTTTCTGACAAAATTGCAGGGGTGTCAATACTTTTGGCCACAACTGTATTATCACCGCCAGTCCTATCGGTCTCAGCGAGTTTGTAACCGGCAGCTACAGTGTTTCATGGAGTGCACTTGAGGTCACTCCCACATAAGTCTCTCATTCTGGCTTTCTAAAGACCCAGTTACACGGTACGACATCATCAACGACATCGCTGATACGTCACAGGTGTGGAGGCATACCAGCGACCTTGTTGCGTGTGACTCTGGCAAGTTGCTACGATAAATCATTGAATCGGAGTTGACAAGTTTACCAACATGTTGGAAAATCTGACGATCTCAACTCCAGCAACCTGCTGCATCGTTCTGTGTGACACCACGATAACGATGTCGTGGACGACTTCGCCCATTTACAGCAATGAGCAGGGGTCGTTCGCTGGGTTGTGCGAACGATACCTGCTCACAACATCATTGGTGAGCTGTCCACAATATCTAGACATGTGACATCTCACCAGCGATGTTGAAATGATGCCAAAAACGACCGGCGCGCTCCCGAGATAGTTGCTGACATCGTTTTAATGTCATGCCGTGTAACGGTACCTATAGACTTGTATTGAGCTCTTGTAAAGTAACTTTTGACTTCCGGCCAGCCAAAAGTTACAATTACAAGATGGCGGAAACAGACCGTAGCTATGCTGAAAAAAAAATGAAGATGCCAGAGGGTGAGTATAACCCCTTCACATCCGGGTGATTTATTTTTCCATCAGTATAGACATATGGTTGCTTGTTTTTTGTGGAACAAGTTGTACTTTTGAATGACATCATTTAATTTACCATTTTGTGTTCTGGAAAATGGGAAAAAATTCCAAATGTGGTAAAATTACAAAGAAGTCTAATTACTTGATAGTTTTTTGGGTTTGTTATTCCCAATGTTCTCTATATGGTAAAACTGACATGTCAGTATGATGCCTCGGGTCGGTACGAGTCCATAGATACCAAACATGTATACTTTTACTGTTATCTAAGTGGTGAAAAATAATTCTGAGGTTTGTTTGCATTATTGGTGCCATTTTCCCCGACCTATAGCGTTCTCATTTTTCAGGATTGAGCAGATGTTTCTAGTGATACCATTTTTGGGTAGATGCAAAGTCGCCTGTTATTGCATTTTATTGCAATGCTGCTACAGCCAAAAAAGTAATTTTGGCATTTAGAGTTTTTTTTTCCATTATGTGTTTTACAGATCTGATTTACCGTATATACTCGTGTAAAGCCGACCCGTGTATAAGCCGACCCCCCTACTTTGTCCCCAAAACCTGGGAAAATCTATTGACTCGTGTATAAGCCGAGGGTGGACCCTAGCACAAGTATACAGCCCCCAGCAGTGTGGTATACAGCAGTCCCAGAGGTAGATACAGCAGCCCCAGTGGTAGTATACACGCAGCCCCAGTAGTATATACAGCCCCAGTGGTATATACAGCCCCAGTGGTAGTATAGACGCAGCCCTAGTAGTATATACAGCCCTAGTGGTAGTATATACAGCCCCAGTGGTAGTATATACAGCCCAGTGGTAGTATAGACGCAGCCCTAGTAGTATATACAGCCCCAGTGGTAGTATATACAGCCCCAGTGGTAGTATACAGGGCCCCAGAGGTATATACAGCCCAGTGGTAGTATATACAGCCCCAGTGGTAGTATATACAGCCCCAGTGGTAGTATACAGGGCCCCAGCAGTATATACAGCCCCAGTGGTTTATACAGCCCCAGTGGTAGTATACAGGGCCCCAGAGGTATTTACAGCCCCAGTGGTAGTATATAGCAGCCCCAGTGGTAGTGTATACAGCCCCAGTAGTAGTGTATAGCAGCCCCAGCGGTAGTATACAGGCAGCCCCAGTAATGCAGGGCCCCCCAGCCTGACTCCGGTCACCTGTAAAGCAAACTATACTTATCAGTGTCCCGCTGTCCGCGCCCGCTCGCTGCTGACATCCGCGATCCTCCATCTTCATGCGTCTTCTTCCTGTTTCCTGTGCTCGTCGCAGGGAATGACGTCATTGCCTGCGACGAGCACAGACACAGGAAGAGGACGCATGAAGATGGAGGATCGCGGATGTCGGCAGCGGCGGGCGCGGACAGCGGGACACTGATAAGTATAGTTTGCTTTACAGGTGACCGGAGCGAGGCTGGGGGGGCCCTGCATTACTGGGGATGCGGGGGCTGCTGTATACCGATGTACACATCGGTATACAGCACTGACTCGCGTATAAGCCGAGGGGGTACTTTTCAGCCCACATTTTGGGCTGAAAAACTCGGCTTATACGCGAGTATATACGGTAATTTTCTGAATATCTTATGATATTTGGACATTTGTAATTTCTCTTTCCATTGTTGTTGAGTGAACGGCGTCGAAATCTCTGAGCAGATCAACTGCTTCATCTTGTTCCCTGTACCTACAAAATTTCTGTACTTCTATTCTAAAGCTATTGGGTACTGTACATCAGGACATTGTTTCAATGTTTACTGTTTCAAGAAACTGCTGTGCCCGTTTTGCTGTGTGACGGGGGCATTGTCCTGCATGAAAACTGCTGGATGATTGAGTGCTAAATGCAAGTAAGGAACCACGTGTTGTTGAAGAAGGTTCTGATACACACTTGTATTCACTCTGCCATATAGCTGTATGAGAGGTCTAACCGCTGCAACAAAAACCATTCCCCAAACCATGACACTTCCTCCACCACCTCTCACTCTTACATGGACTTCTTTACACATTTTGTTTCCAGTCTTTCCTCAGTTTGTCAAAAAACAATGTGTTTCCCATCAGACCCAAAAAAATTAAACTTACTTTCATTACTAAAATGAACTGTGGACCACTTCTTCCCTGTCCACACAACATGCTCCTCATCAAAGGCGAGTCTAGCCTTTTGATTCTTTCTGCTGAGAGGTTTGGTCACTGCAGAGTGGGCTTTCAGTCCAGATCCAATCTCTTAAGCATCGTGACACTGTATGACAGGACAAATCTTTACCCTGCTCAGTGCTGAAATGGCGAGCTATTCCAGCTGCAGTGTTGAAGCAATTAAACATGGAGATTCTCCACATTATTCTGTCCTCTCTTACATTTGTCTTTTGAGGCTGACCAGTATTCTTGGGGGACTTGAAAGAGTTTGTGATGTTGTAAAGATGCAATATTGCAGAAATCACAGACTTGGAACGACTAACTTCAGTTGCTATTGCTGATAGGGTGACCCCTTTGGCTTTCATCTGGACAGCTTGCTGCCGGAGGGTTTCATTTACTTTGGAACGGCACACCATTTTTGCAAACTGAGTGCAAACTGTACAGTTAGGGTGGGTTCACACTGCGGTCAGGTCCGGTCCAGGGCTGTCAGGGGTGAACCTGACAGCCCCGGACCGAATCAGCACACAAAACCGGAGGGCTAATATGCCCTCCGGTCCGGTGTGCATCCTGCCGTAGCTGCCGCTGATGATTATTCAGGACCACGGCTTGCAGGGAGCTAGCTGCGGTCCTGAATTATAACAACGGCGTGCAGCCGCCGGTATCCGGTTCCTGGATCCTCACGGATCCTCCCGGATCGGGCCCATCCGGCCCCATAGGCTCCCATGTTAAGGGAGTGCCAGATTGCTCCGGAGGTTCTGGGGGAATCCGGGAGGATCTGGGAGACACCAATTATGTGCAAATCGGACTCCTCGGACACAAAAACGTTGCATGCAATGTTTTTGGATCCGGAAGGAAAATCCCACTTCTCCCGGATTCTTCGGGCGAGACGGCAGCCGGATGGCAGATAACTGCCATCCGGCTCCATCCGGCCCCATAGGACCTGACCGCAGTGTGAACCCACCCTTAGGCTGCTTGGTAAATAGGGTTTGTCAGAAATTAAGAAGATTAGCAGAAGGTGCCAGATTAACACCGACAATTTGCAGGTAGCTGAAAAGCTATCTCCAGACACATTGGTTTATGGTTTTGCAAATCCACAGCAAAAGTTGAGATGTTTCCAGTTTCTCCTGATTTTTTCACAGAAGGTATGCTGTTATTTTTCCCAGTGGATTTCCCACAGATTTGGTGTGTTTTTTGTGTGTTTCTCCTGTGTTTTTGCTGCAGACTTGGCTACTGCGTTGTTCCTTTGTTTTTGCTCATAAAACACCGTAAAGTTGCAGGTACACAATTGAAATGATCATTGTTTGAAATCCAGAGCAAAACCTGAGATGTTTAAACTTTCTGCAGTGAAATAAACCAATGTGTGTTGTCAGATAATCCTGAATCACATAGGTTTTGGTGGGAAACAAAAACGCATGAAAGAATTAGCAAACATTTACATAAAACTAAAACACGTCCTGAGGCCAAATCTGCAGCGAAAATGCAGTGTGTGAACTTAAACAAAGTGTTCTCTAATTGTGATCAGTGTTCTTTTTCATTTATCTAATTTACATTTTAGTTTTGAGCCTTAGAATATATGCAATTTATGAAATAAGCTTAAAATACTGCTATTTTACTTATGTTAGGCCCCTTTCACACAAGCGTTTCTGTCCGGATCCGGCAGATCCGGATAGAAAACCGCATCTGCTGCATTTGCCGCCTAACGGCTGCACTTGTGGTACACTTGTGGCAAGCCCCATGCATTCTCTATGGGGCTTGCAGCAAGTGCGGTATTGCCACGATCCGGCACTTGCGGCAGTTGCGTCCAGACAAGCGCTAGTGTGAAATGGGCCTTACGATATTTTCACACAGGACAACACAATGACCTTAACATTAAGGAAATTGTGTGCTGTTCTATAAATTTTTTTTAACAATAATTTTTATTAAACAATTTTGCCATATTCAGTACAAATAAGCCGACGCTTCATGTCATTGCTTTACAAACAGGACACAGAGAAAAACAAAAGGAACAAATCCCCTCCCTCCCCATTGCAATACAGCAAAATATGCAGCATATGTCATCTTCCAATTGTCAAGCTATACAATCCCCCCCCCCAAACAGCTCTGTCAGCATCCACAATAGCATTGTTCCCAACAGTTACGAATCTTGAACCAACACCCTAAACTCTCAAAACCACCAATGTGCCTTCAATGTCACCAAGTAAGTACCATTCGGATTGTGTAAAAACCTGTACCACCCTGATAATTTCGTCCCAAGAGCACTTCCTCTCTAAGAACTGCCTCCATTTAGCAAAACATTTCTCAGTCAATTTAGTTTTGTGTCGTTCCGTCTCCAGCTTGTCTAGATGCATCACTTGTTTTAGAGCGATCATCACTTCCTTTACGGTAGGAGCCGTCTCTGTTATTCAATGTCTTAAAATACATGTTTTACCAAACTAAAAATACTGTGGACTAATTTGTGTGTTTGCCCCAATTGTCCTGCTCCATCTCCTTCAAACCCCTCCCCTTCGTAATGAAAAATCCAAAAGTACGGATCTAGTGCCCAGGTTCCCTCCCATATCTGCTTAACTAAGCGTCTAACCCTAGCCCAGAAGTCTTGTATTAATTTACAACTCCATAGCCCATGAAGCATAGCAGTGCGTTCCACTAGGCACTTTGAGCAGGACCTCCTTCTCCCTCCTCCAGTCCCCTGTGTTGGAAAGTTAAATCATATATGGCCCTGTTCTCTAATTTTGATTGCCAGTGTATATCAGCAATTCTGTCCCCATTGGGGCGCATAATCTAAATTCCCTATCAGTCTTTGGAGTGTGGGAGGAAATTGAAGAACCCGGAGAAAACCCACACAAACAAGGGGAGAACATACAATCTCCTTGCAGATGTTTTTCTTGGTAGCATTTGAACCGAGGACCACAGTGCTGCAAGGCTGCAGTGCTAACCACTAAGCCACTGAACAGTGCTAACCAGTGAGCCCCTGTACAGTGCTAATGTGGCACCCCAGGAGTCCAGTTGTCATAGTGGCATTGCCTCCCTAACAGGGGGTGATGTCATGCCTGGAAGCAAGAAGTGGTCCTCACACTAGGTAACACCTGCATCCAACACTTTTCCTGACTCCAGGCCAGAAAGGGGAGCTCTGCACCTGGATTCAGGGGAGCTTCCCTATAAATTCTGGTTTGGAGGAGGGGTTAGAGCAGAACGTCCAAGGAGAGAGAAGGAGACAGACGTCCAGGGGACTGGAGCTAACCAGAGGCTCGTCCCATTGCAGTGGAGAGCGAGTGAGAGAGAAGTTGAGGAGAGCCTGGGGAGTGGAGCTGTGACTGAGCTCACCCCAGAGGAGAGCGCTAGAAACTGGACACTGGAGTCCGTGGTTGTACGGATACTGAAGTCCCAGAAGATAAATCTGGAGGGCAGGAGATTGCAAGTTTCCTGGCCACCCCAAACACCCAGTGGCACAGCAGCACGCTAGAGTCCAGATCCGCCAACAGAGGAGCAGTACCTGTAAAAGACTTAAGCTACCTGCCATATGGGTGAGGAACCAGGATGCAGGAAGAGGATCGCAGCATGGCTTTAGGCAGCAGGGACCAAAGAGGACAGCACAGAAGAAAGGCCTTCAAACCCACCTGGCATGGTGGATCCCCAATTGCTTCCAGGCAGCCCAGATTTCCATTATCACCTGTTACCAGTGTCCTGATCTGCACCATCAACTACTAAGTAAAGGTAAAGAAAACCATCACCCTGATGTTGTCCATTCATTTTCCACGCCCTCAGTCCTGCATGCCAACATTTACAGCCCCTTCATAAATTGCACCAGTCGCCCTGGGGCAACGCTCCACCCGTGGGGAGCTGTACCATCTTTGCTATGTTACCAACTGCCCCAGCGGCCCTGAACCACAGCGTCGGCCATCCACTTGCCGAATACCACAGGTGGTGTCACGACGCAATCCCATATAAACTTTCCCCCATTTGTAATTACACAGCCAGGGCCACCGAGTAGGGTCACGACCCCTTGACTTGCGCAAAGTATTGTCCGACCCCGTTCAGAGTACCCCATGGCCCTGGCGGGGTGTGTCACTAACCACTAAGGCACCGGACTGTGCTATTTCCCGGGGCCCCCTTACAGTGCAAACCACTGAACAACCATACAGTGCTAACCACTGAGCCACCATGCAGTGCTAAGCAATGAGCCCCCGTAAAGTGCTAACCACTGAGCCTCCATGCTGGCCAACTAGAAGTCACTTCCTAGGAAGAATGATTGAAAATCACTCAAACAAGAATTGAAAGGCTGGTGTTAATAAGCTGTGATACTTGCAAACTAGGTACTAACCATGCAGGGTGCCCAAACTTTTGCTTCAGCCCATTTTCCTTTACGTAATTTTTAAAAAGTAAAAGATGAAAAAGAATGTCTTTTTTTACCCAAAATACAAATGAAATGTGTCATCTTTAACTTTATGCCTTTTAGAGATCATTTCATCTTTAACTTGCCTAACTGTTCTCAATAACAGTAATTTTGACCAGGGGTGCCTAACCTTTTGCATGCCACTGTATACTATATGGAAGGTTATTTGGAGGTCATTATACTATTTATAGGGCTGTGTAAGCCATTGTAATATTTGGAGGGCTATGAGGGAGCCTTTATATTTTATGAAGGGCCATTTGAGGGCCATTATACTGTATGCAAGATTTGTGTTGGCTCCATTATACAGTGCGGAGGGTTATTTGTGGACCATTGTACTGTTTGGAGGGCTAGTGGGGGCCATTCTACTGCGTAAAGAGGTGTGGGGGCTATTATACTGTATGTAGGTCTATAATACTGCATGGAGGGCTGTGTGGGGATCACAGTTGGTAAGGGATCAGAGTGTGTTGGGGTTGCCATACTTTGCCTGGATAGTTGAGTGTGGGCACAGTAGAGTCATCATACTGTGTGTGGAGGATACTGTGGAGAATATATTGTGGGGTATTATGAAGTGTTTGTGGGGTACTTTTGTTGGTATCATACTTTATGGGTGCGATGAAAGAAAAATCTAGGATCTACAATAGAAGGAAAATGACTTTGTTAGGGCTGCAAAGTTAAGATATATGCTCATGTGTGACAAAGCTGAATATTTAATTAGTTCACTATTTTTTTGGGGGGCAGGCCCAATTGGAACTTTTGCTGTGGGGCCCCATGATTTCTATGAACGCCTATGCACGGATGTACATCCGGTTGATGTAGGTGCTGTAGTTGACCCCCTCCCCCCCCCCCGCCACCCTCTGCGACAATGATTGTGCAGTCCCTGGTTGTGCCTCTTAAACAATGAAGAAGCCATAGCACTCACAGTGAGCATTGCATCTACTTCAATCAGCTAGTCATGGGGTGTCAGGAGAACCCCTTTAAGCATTCAGTTGCATTGTCCTTATTGCTGTAGATGTCACTGGTATTTGGCATTCAGATAATGCTGATAAGTTCTGTTTTTCTCTTATCTACTATGAAATGATTTCAGATTTCTATATTGTGCCTTCTAATCCTGTAATCTTTTGTGAGATATTTCAGAATGTAAATGTACCCTTTTAGTATAATAGCTACTGTCAACTGCTATGGATTAACGGTAACTGAGGAAATATGTGCAGTTCTTTGACTGATTGTGTAATTGAATTTATATTAAAGATGGAAATCAGGGATGTCTTTTGTGTTTTATTGCAATTAAAATATTTTTTCTCGGTGTTGTGTTTTTTTTTTTAATGTGTACTAGAGAATTATAGTGGGCAGATCTAACACTGGCCCAATATTATGAATCTAAGGCTTAGTGCCTGCTGCCAATACAAAGCTGGCATTAGCCCCTTTATTACCCAGCATGCCACCGCCACCAGGACTGTTGGAAGAGCCGGGTAAACCTGAAAATCTGACAACGAAAGAATGCTCTATTTTCAGTGGTGGCTATTTATTTAAATAATTTTAAAAAATAATGGGCATCCCTCTATTTTGATTGCCAGGCAGCTGAGGGTGGTAGCCTGTAGCTTTCTGCTGCATGACTCTTTCACATCAGTGTTTTTCTTTACATTGCGACAGATCCGGCAGATATACCACATCGGCCGATTAACGGTCGGACTTGCGGCAAGCCCCATCCATTGTCTATGGGGCTTGTGGCAGGTGTGGCAAGTGCGGTATTGCTACGATCTTGTACTTGCGGTAATTGCTTCCGCAGTGTTTTTTTACGCTGCTGCAACTGCTGGAACCATGGTTATACCGCACTTGCCGCACCTGCCGCAAGCACCATAGACGATGCATGGGGATCTGCCGCAATTTGAAAAAAACGCTGATGGGAAAGGGGCCTTGTCTGTGCTCAGAATCAAAAATATTGTGAAGCACTATGTTATTTTTTAAAACTATTAATTATTTTTCACAGTACTATAATGTCAGTCAATGGGTGAGGGGCCCAACAGCCAATCACAGATGGTGTCACAGAGAATGGGCGTCTGTGATTGGCTGTTGGAGTAACCTGAAAACTGCCCATACATTCAGTAATCAGAGACCACAGGGAGAGGACGGGCTTTGCTCATCCCCGCGGTCTCTGATGTAGCAGAGCTGCGTTTGTCAAGCAGAGAGAAGACAAGGATCGTAGAGGGGTATGATGGCTAAGGAGTTAATAAAGATGGAGTTACTAAGTGTCTGTGTTTTTATTTCTAATAAAATGATTAGTCTCTGAGTTGTGTCTTTTTTACTATTTATTTGAGATTCTTAATGATCAGGTCTAACTTGGCCAACATTGAAAGGGTTGTTCGGGCTTTTCATATTATGTCAGTGTATATCTAGGCTCCAGAATGCTGACAGTTTGTAATTTACAACATTAGCATTTTGCAGTTTCCTAGATATATTTTACGTCTGGAGGAGAAAGATCAGGGGGCATGTTTGTTTTGGAGCGTGCATGTAAATGATAACAGGTCATTTACACCTACTCTACTACAAGCAAACCCAGACTGCAGCATGCCCCGCCCCACACAGCAACAACACCCACCTCAGCTGCATGGCTTTACCATGGCTGGCAATCAAAATACAGGGAAACCCAATATATATTTTTTTCATTATTAAATAAATAATAAAAAAAATATGTGGGTTCCCACCATATTTAGATTGCTAGCTAGGTAAAACTAGACAGCTGGGGGCTGGGATTCTCAGCGTGGTAAGGCCCAAGCGTGCTAGGCCCCCCACGCTGAAACCGCAGCCGCCCCTGGAAATGGCACAATCATCGTAGCACCAGGTGCTTTACCTGGCTCTTCCAGTGGCCCTGGTGGAGGGTGGCACATTGGATAATAATGGGGTTAATACCAGCTTTGTATTCTCAGCTGGTACTAAGCCTGAAATTCATGGTGTCACACTAAATTAGACATGGCCACCATGAATTTCTAGTAAACATTAAAAGAAATACACAACACAGACACAACTGTTTTTATTAGATATAAGACAAAAAACATCTTTGGGATTTAGGGACTCCATCTTTATTAGAAAAAAACATTCCCTCTGACGTAGTCCACAGGCAGAGCAATGTCAGCTCTGCTTCATTGCTTTGAACAGATAAGCGTCTGTCCAGAGCAACAAGCATGAGGGAATTAATATACTGTGGATTATATTCAGAGTGCTGGGGCACACAGTAGCTATGGCCCTGAATATAACCACAGTATATTAATTCCCTCACATTTCTACAACCCTCCCGGGTTGTGTGGTTGGAGTTGCCGGCGGCCACAGATAGCGATAACAACCATAGGATCTGCTGTGACGTAGCAGCGGATGTAGGACCCTGTGATTTGAAGGCGGCCCACGTAACTTACACCCGGAAGTGCGGCAGAGAAGTGCACCCACCGAAGGAATCCGCTCCCGCTGCTCATTCATCCAGGTTGTGCGGACGGCACAACCTGGTCAGGTGAGACTCCTCCTGGTAGTACCAGAATATAACCCCACCAGACCACCAGGTGATTTCAAAGAGCACCTCTCTTTAATTTTTTGCAGAGCAACAAGCAGACTGAGATTTACATTGACATTTTCCTGTCTTGCAGTCACCATCATCATTATCATCATCATATACATACATAGCCACCATCATCATCATTATACACAGCTACCACCACCATCATCATCGTCATCATCATCAACACACAGACCAAAGACACCATCATTATCATCATCATCCACACACAGCCACAACCACCATCATCATCATCATCATCCACACACAGACACCTATCACACAAACCACACCTATCCCACACATCCCGCATCCTCACTACACACCATCACACACACACCACACACACCCTATATACACACCCACCATCACACACCATGCTTCCCCCACCACACACACACACACCATCAAACACACACCCAACACACACATTCCCACGTGCCATGTCCTCTGTTCTCTTGGCTGATGCACTCACCGGCAGAGCAGCTGACGTCAAGCGCCTCTGACCTCTGGTTGCATGCCGCCTTCGATTGCTTCTCTCTGGTGGCATCTGCAATGCAGAAAGCCAAAGAGAAGCAATCAAATGTGGCATCTGCCATGCAGAAGTGCGTCTGTTGGCAGCTAAATGACAGGACCCACTCAGCCACCATCATCATCATGAACACACACACCATCACACCACACATGCCACAAACACACTACACACCATCACACACCATGCCACCATCACAGACACACCCACCATACATACACACCAACCAAACCCACCTATCATACACCATCACACACCATCACACACATTCCCACCTGCCCTGTCCTTTGTTCTGTTGGCTGATGCACACACCGGCATAGCAGCTGATGTCAAGTGTCTCTGAGCTCGGTTGGATGCCGCCTTTGATTGCTTCTCCCTGGCTTTCTGCATTGCAGATGCCATCAGGGTGAAGCAATCAAAACTGGCATCTGCAATGCAGAAGTGCAGCCATCGGCAGCTAAATGACAGGACACACACACCCACCTTCATCATCATCCACACACCCACCTCATACACAATCACACACACACACTGCAAACACACCATCACACTACACACACACACAAACACCACACCATCAAACACACACCACCCACTATACACACACACCACACACACATTCCCACAAGCCCTGACCTCTGTTCCCTCGGCTGATGCACCCACCAGCAAAGCAGCTGATGTCAAGCGCCGCTGAGTTCTATTTGGAGGCTGACTTTGATGACTTCTTCCTGGCCTTCTGCATTGCAGATGTCTCCAAGGAGAAGCAATCAAAAGTGGTGTCTGCTATGCAGAAGTGCGGCCGGCAGTGGCTAAATGAAATGACGGCAAACCAAGGGGCCTACACTGGTGTGTCTGCGAGCAACATCAATCACCCTCGCAGGCCACATGTTTGAAACCCCTGCAATAGATACACCCCCCTAACACTTTACACTGTTTCAACTGCTGATTGGACTGGGTAGTGCAATAAGTATTTTTGTCATTAGTGTGAAGGATGGTCAACTCCTTCACATGTGCCAGCACTGTGTCTCTGAGACACTTTGCCAAATCTGCCCCGTGGGAAGACATCACTGACACAGCTGTCTCATTCATACAGTTATGGCTTTGGCACAGTGTCTCAGAGAGATTGCATCAGTGACAATGCCGACCCCTGGGAAGATTAAAAGGTGCAGACACCGTGACCACATCACCTGGACACTGACACAGTTCATTCTCCTTCACGGTCACTGGCTGCAGCAGATACAGTGTTGAGCACCATCACTAAGAGCCCGTGGACAGTGCAGAATAATAAACCGCTCTGACACCGCTCATTGCAGTGAGCTATGCATTGTATTCACGGAGCTGGATGAAAGTACATGAGTATTTTCACTCCTCACTGCAGACTTTACATAGATTGATGTTTAGTGGTGTCTGGATAGGTGAGGGGCAGCTAGAGAAGGGGTGGTTCTGCTGTGGATTGGGGAGGGCTTGTTCATGTGCACAGGGTCGGGCTTGTTGCTGTGTGGGGCGGGCATGCTGCAGTCTGGGGTGTTCGTGTAGTAGAGTAGGTGTAAATGACCAGTTATTTACATGCAAGCTCCAAAACAAACACGCCCCTGGTCATTCGCCTCCAGATACAAAACAGCGATATCTAGGAAACCCTTCAAAATGCCGACAGGGTGTTAATTACAATCCATCAGCATTTTGCCACCTGGATATACACCGAGATTTTATGAAATGCTCGGACTACCCCTTTAAGAATCTCAGGGCTTAATACCAGCTGGCAATACAAAGCTGGTATTAACCCTCATTACCCAGCATGCCACCATCATCAAGACTGCTGGAAGAGCCTGGTAAAGTGCTAGGAAATGCGCTTGCCATGTCACTGGCTGCAGAGCTGGTCTCTGCTAAGCAGGGAGATTGGTGCCTACCAAGCAGCTCTGCTGGTTCTGCTCACCCTTTCTGTGGATCCATACAGCCATCTGCTTCATTCTCTGCTAAGAACCTGTGCTCTCTTGGCAGGTCTCCTGAGAATGCTCTTAGGATGTACGCGCCGCTTCCTGCACATACTTAAAGGAGCTATACACCTGTTTCCTATGAGTGCTGAGCTGCTCTGTGCATTAAAAGGCATCCTCCCCTATGGCAGGTATCTGGGCAATTTGTTCATTCTCTAGGAAGTTGACTCTGTCAAGTTGCAGTCTGCAGTGCTCGGCGATAGAAAGACTGTTGCTTCAGCTCGCAGCTGTCCACTTTTTCCGGGCTAGATTGAAAAATACTGTGAAGCACTATGCATTTTCTATGATTATGTATTTAACACACTATGACGGCAGATTGATTGCCATACATTAATGTGTACGGCAACCAAGCACAATCACTGTCCAGATTGAGGAAATGCAGTCTGATTGCAACAGCCAATCACAGACGCTCTCACAGAGTGTAAGTGTCTGTGATTGGATGTTGCCGGTCAATTCAGTGTATATGCATGAAGCTTAATGGGCAGCCCGAGAAGTAGCAGCGGGACATTGGTAAACCCGATGTAGCTATTCCTACCATATATCTATCATATCTATCTGTCTTTTCTATACAATCTATCCTATCTTCACAAAATTTTGGGAAGCAAGGTGTGTAACAGTCCGCGCTGCTGAGTCCACAGGAAACACAAGGAATGCAAGATATATCTTGTAGCAGTATTCTTCTTTATTTCCTACGCGTTTCGGTGCAGTTCCAAGCACCTTCCTCAGGGATATCTATCCTATCTGTCTGTCTACTCTTTTATAACTTTATACAGCATGGGAAAGACCATGTTAAAAATGCATTGCACACAGACACCACACAAATGTCACACTAATATTAGCTCAGAAAAAAAAAATGCACAACTGCATTGCACTATTATGGAACATGGATCACAAAACGGATGTAACTTGTCCTACTCTTCTGGATGAGAAACAGTCAGATCTTTCATATACTTGTGTGTTTCCAGCTTTAGACTGGGGACCCCTAGCTTTACGTGTTCCCAGAATTACCTCTGAAGGTAAGGATGTCTGGGCTGCCACCATTGCCCTCTGCTCCTGATCAGCCCTAGGCTAATACCCTCTCACCTCCACCCACAGTCTGGGAAGCACAACAACTCCCACAAAAGAAGGAAAACTCCAAGAAAAAACAGCAGGAAGGGTTTTAGCACATGCTGCACCAACGTTTTCACAGCTCATGGTCCTTGCAGAGACTGAACTCTATCAGCACCATCTGCTGGTGGAAGAAGAAACAGTTTAAAAGCCAGGGGTGTGGACAGCTGCATAACCAGATACACACCCTCACCTGAAGAGCCGTAATAAACTATAGACAGCAGCTTTTGACATTAACTCTGAGTTTAGCAACAGGAATTAATGGAAAACTGTCAGGCCAAAAATCCATATGTAACTGATGTCATTTTCTAATTCCTTTCTCTCAGCTCTCTCTATCCATGTATTTCTATTACTTATGCTTCCCTTCTATTCTCTGTAAACTTCAAAATAAAAAAAAGATTTATTCCCTCTGTCAATCACAGGTGGTTCTCTGCTGCCCACTACCCTCCCGCCCCCAAAAAAATTTAATATTCATGCTTCATTACACTGTCCTGTGATCTGTCTGTTGTGTGACTCATTCACAGCAGACAGAGAAGGGAGGAGGGAGGAGGAGTGATCTCTGCTGCAGCTATGAGCTCTTCATGTCCTGCATTGTGTGTACAGTCTGAGATATTTCTATATGATTATGAGAACATTTGATCATTTGCTCAGCAGATACACACACTTCATGTCTGCAGGAAAACCAAAGTTCATATATACACATAGAAATCTTACAGACTACACAGGCTGCACCACAAAACACCTCCCCCCTCCCAGCACAGAGCAGAGAGGGGAGGGAGTGAACACAAGCATGGGCGTAACTACAACAGGTGCAGGGGTTGCAATCGCACCAGGGCCCTGGAGCCTAGGGGGCCCCAAAAGTCCTTGTGGTCTATAGAAAAAGACTATTGCCATTAAACATTTGCAGTAATTGGGGGCCCCATTGAAGCTTTTGCATCGGGGTCCATGGGCTTCAAGTTACGCCACTGAACACAAGCCTGGTTGGGTGTGGATATATAAATAACACTTATACAGCAGCTGGGCTATTCCTGGTTTCTTATAATGGAGAGGAATAAGGGGTACACAGGTTTGAGCTTCACGTTCCATGTTTTCAGAGCTGTCACAGCCGTTCAGGTTTTGCAGAACAGAACCAGAGGCCAAATGCCCTCCGGTCCTGTTTTCTGCCAGAATTGGCAGTCCGTGGCTGCTGGAGCTGTCCCTTGCTGAAATGTCAGAATCTCAACCGGGAGCTCTCCAGGTGCTGAAGTTCAGCGCTGGCCGCCCTGAACTTTAACACCCGGCAGCTGGATCCAGTTTTTCTGTCAGATCCGGTGCGATGCGGCACCCATAGCTTCCCATATTAGGGGGTGCGACTCCACCAGATCCAGGAGGATCCGGGTGGATCTGATTTTTGCCCCGGACACAAAAACGCTGCAAGCTGCGATTTGTGTCCGGGAAAAAAAAAAAGGTTATCAGGGAACCGGATGGCAAATCACTGCCATCCGCCCCATACGAAAACTATGGGGCCAAAATCGGATCCGGGGCTGTCCGGTTCACACTGGCCAGGCCCGGATCCTTAAAAGCTGGCCTAACCCAGTAGCTCCCTGACAGGGTCTGACATTGCTGATAACATGGAAACTAGAAAGGGTACAAAAATGTTTTTACATATTTTTAAGAGGTCTACCCAGGCCCTATTCAAGGGTAATATTAGTATCATACTGACAAATGACCTGACAGTGTCCCTTTAAACATATTAAATCATTGCATAGCAGTTCAAGAAGATGCAAAGCAGTCTACTTGTGACAGGTATGGTTACTTCAACAGATAAATAGATAAACCAAAAAAATCTCATTCTGCAATTATTAGATGCCATACAACAACCTAAAAAGATAGCTATATGTAAATGAGCAGTACATACATGAAAGGAAATCCCATTTCCAGGGGCAATGAAAAAGCAGCAAATACAGACATACTTTCATTGGAAGAAATAATTCAGACTCTATTGATGAGCACAGAGAGAGGGGTACTCGGGTACCGGGATGAGTTTGTGGCTTAACAGGGAATTCCTGGTTCCGTGCCCTGGCTCTCATTGTTGGGGAGGGAAGGCAGATTTAGGGAAAGGTGTGACGCCACCTGTGGATCCTGGTAACGATGATACCAACGCTGCAGGCCGTCAGCTGAGGTGATGGGATGCAGCTTAGTGTAGTACAGCTCCCCACAGGTGGAGCTTACCTCAGGGCAGCGAGGATAGATGAGGGGAGTAGTTGTTCCTGCGTGGTGCTCATAAGCGATAGGATTCCACGATATAGGTCCCTGTCCGGGTGGCCCTGGGGAAGGTGGGACTCCACATCCCTCCATGAAACAAAGAGTAAAGATCCTCCCCCGAGCGAAAGCATGCTCGGTGCAGAGGTTGAAAATGGTCACTTTCCCCCTTTACGCTGGTCAAGTGGTTGCTGGAGTTGGTTGCAGGGGATTGATGCGGGCCTGGCGGATCTCTAGTTTGTTTGCCCATCATGCCTCACGACGCCTGTGCAGCTCAGCCTCGTTGTCCGGGTTTGGTGAGGTGAACCATGGACGGCCCACTGGTTGACCAGGACGATAGTCGCTTAGCTGAAGGCTGTGCTGTGCTCTTCCTGCAGCTGTGACCTGTAGCGCTGGTACCGGAGCCCTCCGTAACTCGCGGGAACCGGCCTCCTCTGTACCACCGACGGCTCCTTCCTCCAAATACTTCTCCTCCTTCCCGACACTGATCTGGCGTTCCAGCGACCAGACAACTCCTCCTCCGTTAGCTCGGGCTACTCGGGGAATCGGATGAGATTTATCTCGGTGGTCTCCTCCTGTCCGGGTTACCCGGCGGTTCGAGTACGGGTCCCAGGTCTTCATAACAAGCTCCGCTGGATCTGTGAGGGTACCGGCTTCACTGGTCACCGTGCGTTCGGTTTGAGTGGATACCGTTGCCCCCGGTTCGAGGTCTCATTGTTCGGCCCACTGCTCCGTCCGCCGACTTCCTTCTAGGACCATCTCGGCACTCCAATGCCGGATGGTCCACTCCGCAGTCTCTTGCAAGCGAACCCGCAGATCCCTTAACGCTGTTCCCCAGAAGACGAGGTTGTGGCCCACGGTTTCCTGCATCGGTATCCCTGGGGCAGCTTGCTCGACCCTCATCTGTTCCTCCACTTCTCGGACCAGGTCGAAGATCCTGGGTGCCGGCATTATAACCAGGTCACTTTCGGGTAACAGGTCCGGATTCTGGCAAGGGTTCTCGTTCTGCTTTCCGGCCACACCCTGTTTAGTTGTTATACTCCCGACTTGGTGTGGGCGGGTTCTCAACCCGCCACCTTGGTTGTTTGATAGCAAGGGGGGCGGGGAGACACTTTGGCGCCTCTTTCTTCGCCATCTGTATTAAGGGGCTGAGGTCCTCCCCTGGGCCAGAACATAGTCCTTTTACATTTTTAGGCCTGCCTTCCAGGGAAGGTTTGTAGGGCAGTCCTTCGGGCCTTTCCGGAGCCCGCCACTATGCTTCGTCACTCCTCGCAGAGTGGAGGGCGGGACTTCTCTTCCCACTCTTTTCTCCTGCTTGGTGAGTAGTTGTTTTTCTGAGGCAATGAAATGGCGGCCCGGTTTTACAATCAACAAACAGTCAATAAAGTCTTTTAGGCACACTTTACTTGATGTTATCAAGCTGGTTCATATCCTGTTCACAGACGCCAAAAATGATGAGCACATAGAGAGGGGTACTCAGGTACCAGGATGGGTTCATGGCTGTAATGGGGAACACGGGTGGTCGGTTTCCCGGTTCAGTGACCTGGCTCTCATTGTTGGGGAGGGAAGGGGGATTTAGGGAAAGGTTGTGATGCCACCTGTGGATCCTGGTAACTATGATACCAGCGCTGCAGGCTGCTGAGGTGATGGGATGCAGCTTAGTGTAGTACAGCTTCTCACAGGTGGAGCTTACCTCAGGGCATTGAGGATGGATGAGGGGAGTAGTTGTCTTACCCCTCTGATGATGCTGAGGCCTTCAGGGTGCCGGCGGGAAAGGAGGGACAGACACCAATTCAACTCCAACGTCTTTTACTGGTACCAGCAGATGGTATAGTACACAGTACAGTTCGGTATAATAGGGAGGTAGCTGCAGGTTCAGGGTGCCCTCATGGAGTCTGTGGATGTTTCCTTCCTAATGGCTATCGGGGTCTCAGTCCTTTCTACTCTCTCTCTCTTTCCCACCCTTAGGCAGAGCTTCCCCACTGATCCATTGGCCTGTTACGGATAGGTGCAGTTTGTCCCTTTACCGGTACAGACGGGAGCAGTGAGATTTGAACCCTCGAGCCACCAGAATTCGGGCCGATACCTATTGGTGTCTTGGGTCCGATTATGGGACCGATGAGGAGGTACTGTTTTTGGTGGTGCTACGGCTTCCGTGGATTGGTCCTGTGGCTCGTCGGTTTACGGTCAGGGATGGACCACTGACCGCCTCGGCTTCCGTGTTGCCGGTGTTGACCCCAGACGGGTTCCAGCCGACTCCAACCGGTTCTGGATCGTCTCCCCCTGTTCTGGGTCCCCCTCTTGAAGAGAGGTGCTCTCCTGCCAGCAGCCCTGCCAGGCATGTCCTCTCAGGCTGCCTTCCCAGCACTGTCTCTCCTTCTAACTAACTAGAATTCTCACTTGCTCCTGGTTTCCCCACTCTAACCTAGGCTCCACCCCCTGGGACTTACTGAATATACAGTTCCACTACCCTAAGGGGCCTAGTGTTGTGCAAATGGATTGAAGTGTTTTTATCTACACACCCTGATTCAATGACAGAAGTAATGGCTCTTTTATGTCTTTACTACCCAGCTTGTTTTGACCCTAATGACCAGACATTTTTTTGCTATTCTGACTTGTGTCCCTTTATGAGGTTATAACTCTGGAACGCTTCAATGGATCCCAGTGATTCTGAGATTTTTTGGTAACATATTGATCTTTAAGTTCGTGGTAAATTTAGGACAATATTTTTTTCATTTATTTGTGAAAACATCTGAAATTTTGCAAAACTGTTACAATTTTCAAACTTTAAAATTTGTTACCATTAAACCAGAGAATTATATCACACAAAATAGTTAATATATGAAGTTTATCAGCAATTTCTCGTTTTCACATCAAAATTTACAAAAGGATTTTTTTTAGGGACCACATCGCATTTGAAGTCACTTTGAGGGGCCTATATTACAGAAAACACCCAAAAGTGACACCATTCTAAAAATTACACTTCTCAGACTGCTCAAAACCACATTCAAGAGGATTAGTAACGCTTCAGGTGCTTCACAGAAACTAAAGTAATGTGGAAGGGAAAAAAAATGAAAATTTTGCTTTTTCCAACAAAAATGTTCCTTTAGCCTCAAATACTGAATTTTGACAAGGGCATCAGGAGAAATTGTACCCTACATTTTGTTTTACAATTTCTCCTTAGTATGCCGATATTCCATATGAGACCCGAAAACCATCATTTTGGCCCATGGCAGGGCTCTGAAGAGAAGGTGCATCATTTTAGCTTTAACTTTTTGAATGGGAAATTTACTTGAATCAGTAGCTGACACCATGTTGCATTTCGAGAGACCCTGATGTGCCTAAACAGTGGAAACCCCCCACAAGTGACCCCATTTTAGAAACTAGACTCCTCAAGAAATGTATCTAGATTCGTGGTGAGTAGTGTTGGACAAACCTGAACTGTAAGATTCGGGATCCGTACTGAACACCCAGTGTTTGGGCACAGATCCGGAAGACAGACTTCAGTGGGAAGTACATGTTTCAGTTTGGGTTCGGGACGGAAGGCTGTAAAAAGAAAGAAAATCGTTTTAAAACTTCATCATTATACTTACCAAGTCCTGCCATTCCGCTGTCCCGCCACTTGCACTTCCAGAGCCGCTCATTAACTTCTGGGATATTCCGGGATATTCACTGCAGAGGGCGGAACAGCCAATCACAGATTCTGTCACGGAGAATGGGTGTCCGTAATAAACTGTTGGAGTAATCTGGAATCAGCACATTCATTCTAGATGACTGACATCATAATACTGTAACAATAAATAATTTTGTGTAGCATTCCACAGTATTTTTTGATTCCCAGCACAGATAAAGAGGACAGCTATGGGCTGCCACCCCCAGCCGCCTGATTTTACCTTGGCTGGCAATCAAAATACAGGGAAGCCCATTTTTTTTTAATTATTCAAACAAATTTAAAAAAAAGTGTGGGCTCTGCCCTATTTTATCACCAGCCAAGGTAAAATCCAGACAGCTGGGGGCTGGAATTCTCGGCATGGTAAGGCCCAAGCGTTTTGGGCCCCCGATGCTGAAAAACGCAGCCCGCAGCTGCCCCAGAAAAATTCTGGCGCTTTACTTGGCTCTTCCAGCAGCCTTTGTGGCAGTGGGACGTTGGGTAATAATGGGATTAATGCCAGCTTTGTATTGTCAGCTGGCACTAAGCCCGAAATTCATGATGTCAGGCCAATATTAGACCCAGCCATCATGAATTTCTAATAAGGATTAAAAAAAAACAACACAGAACATTTTTTTTATTAGAAACAAAACACATTTAGGAACTCCATCTTTAATTATCCAAAAAAAACCTCCCTGCAAAGTAATCCAAATATTTACATCCTACCACATCTCTACAAGAAGACATACACATCTGCTTGCAGAGATGAGCTGGCTACACCGATATCTGGGTGTGTGTGAAAGGTCAGCTGATTTCACCGCTGAGCCCTGATAGCGGTGAACTCAGGTGACCCCATGAACAGCGTCACATGGAGCCCAGACGTAAAGTGAGCAAGAGAGGTGCTGGGATTGGTGTTCCGTGTGACGCTGTTCATGGGGTCATCTGAGTTCACAGATGACAGTGCTCAGTGGTGAATTCAGCTGACCTTTCACATGCACCCGGCTGTCAATGTAGCTTGCTCGTCTCTGCAAGCAGAAGTGTGGGTCTGCTCACAGAGATGTAGCAGAGGTGAAGATGGTTGTATTTGGATTACATCGGCGTGAGAGGTTTTTGTTTGGTAATTAAAGATGGAGTCCCTAAATGTGTTGTATTTTATTTCTAAGAAATAACATTTTCTCTGTATTGTTTTTTTTAATGGTTACTAGAAATTCATAGTTGCTTGGTCTAATATTGGCCTGACACCATGAATTTTGGGCTTAGTGCCAGCCAACAATACAAAGCTGGTATTAACCCCATTATTACCCAGCTTGCCACCGCCACTAGGGCCGCTGGAAGAGTTGGGATACAGCGCCACAAAATAGCACTTCTATAAATGCACCATTTTCTGAGGTGGCTGCGGCTGCAATTTGCAGTGGGGGGGGCTTCACCCTGAGCTGAGGATTCCAGCCCCCAGCTGCCTAGTTGTACCTGGCTTGAAACGGAAAACACAGTGAAGCTCCACATCATTTTTTAAATTATTTAATTAAATGTATGAAATAACTATAAAAAAAAGGCTTCCCTATATTTTTGGTTTACAGCCAGATAAAAATAGGCTGCTGAGGTTAGGGGGCAGCCCATAGCTGCCTGCTGTACTGGAAAACCGGACAAAGTGTCATTGATCTGTGCGGCTGGAAGGAAAACCAGGACCCAAGAAGTCTGGTGCAATTATGTTTTTATTCCAACGCATTTCAGAGCAGCCTCTGCTCCTACTTCAGAGATTAAGAAGTAGCAGGGGCTGCTCTGAAACACGTCGGAATAAAAACATCATTGCACCAGACTTCTCGGGTCCTGGTTTTACTTCCAGAAGCGCAGATCACCGACACTTCATCATGTTTTCCAGTTGTTTGCCACGTTGCACGTGGAGGTGTGGATCCAGCAGCAGCTGTACGAGCACATATATTGGTTGTGGGTTTACACAACCAGACCAGGTGAGCAATTCTCTTAGGGCATCTGCCCCTTCTCTGCTAAGGGATAAGACCCTATGTGCATTTCTGTCTCATATTTCTAGATTCTGTACCTGGCTGGCATACAAAATATGGCAAAGCCTCATGTCATTATTTTTTTTTTTTAAATGATTTCAAGGTATAATTTTATAAAAGGGCTCAACTGTGCCGTAGTGATGGGCGAATCCTAAATTACTCGGAATCGCTTGACTCTAGCGAGTCCGAGCACAGGACTCGCTACTCGTTGCGAGTCTAGCGAGTCCAATGTTAATGAATGGGGAAGCGAGTAATAGCGAGTAGTGTGAGATTTACAAATCGCAGATGTGTCTCGGAAGCTTCAGCCTGAAGCAATCCTAGTTTTGTCATTTATTTGCATTGGACTCGTTTACTTTGCAACTGTAATCGCTGGGAAACTCGCACAGATAAGAGTCCTGTCTGCTCAGTGTGCTGCCAGCTCCAGGGTCCTAGAGCCCGCCTGCTGCCTGATGTAGCAGTGCTGAGATTGTTCTCAGTCTGCTCATTCCCTGTGTACAGACATGAATGTCTGTGCACAGAGATGATGTAGCAGAGCTGAGATTGTTCTCAGTCTGCTTATTCCCTGTGCATAGACATCTATATTTATGCACAGGGGATGTAGCAGAGAGGACATCGCGTTTTGGACTGCGTCGGACGGAAGAGGATTTTTTTAATTAAAGATGGAGTCCCTAATGGCTTTTTTTTTCATTTCTAATAAAAATTTTTCCTTGTGTTGTGTTTTTTTTAAAACAATTTAATAGAAATTCATGGCGGTCATGTCTAATATTGGCGTGACCGCCATAAATTTCGGGCTTAGGGCCAGCTGATAATACAAAGCTGGCCCTAACCTCTTTATTACCCAGCGTGCCATCGCTACCAGGGCCGCTGGAAGAGCGGGGTTCAGCGCCAGAGGATGGCGCTTCAATGAACGCGCCATCTTCTGGGGCGGCTGCGGGCTGCAATTTGCAGCGGGGGGTGCCCAGAAAGCTTGGGCATCCCTGCGCTGCGGATTCCAGCCCCCAGCTGCTTAGCTGTACCTGGCTAGACATAGAAATTGCGCGGAGCCCCACGCATTTTTTTTTTATTATTTCATGAAATTCTGAGATTCTGACTCTGACTCTGAGACTCTGACTCTGAGACTCTGACTCTGAAATTCATGAAATAATAAAAAAAAAATGCGTGGGGCTCTGCGCAATTTCTATGTCTAGCCAGGTACAGCTAAGCAGCTGGGGGCTGGAATCCGCAGCGCAGGAATGCCCAAGCTTTCTGGGCACCCCCCGCTGCAAATTGCAGCCCGCAGCCGCCCCAGAAGATGGCGCGTTCATTGAAGCGCCATCCTCTGGCGCTGTACCCCGCTCTTCCAGCGGCCCTGGTAGCGGTGGCACGCTGGGTAATAAAGAGGTTAGGGCCAGCTTTGTATTATCAGCTGGCCCTAAGCCCGAAATTTATGGCGGTCACGCCAATATTAGACATGACCGCCATGAATTTCTATTAAATTGTTTTAAAAAAAACACAACACAGAGAAAATTTTTTATTAGAAATAAAAAAAAAGCCATTAGGGACTCCATCTTTAATTAAAAAAATCCTCTTCCGTCCGACGCAGTCCAAAACGCGATGTCCTCTCTGCTACATCCCCTGTGCATAAATATAGATGTCTATGCACAGGGAATAAGCAGACTGAGAACAATCTCAGCTCTGCTACATCATCTCTGTGCACAGACATTCATGTCTGTACACAGGGAATGAGCAGACTGAGAACAATCTCAGCACTGCTACATCATCTCTGTGCACAGACATTCATGTCTGTACACAGGGAATGAGCAGACTGAGAACAATCTCAGCACTGCTACATAATGTCTGTGAGCAGGCAGGCTCTAGGACCCTGGAGCTGCACAGAGAAGACAGCTGGACTCGGCTCGCAAAGAAACAGCAGTTATCTGCGAGTTTCCCTGCTATCACTGGCACAGTAGCCAGTGATTACTCGCAAGAATCTAATGCAAACAATGGCAATCCTAGTTTTGTCAGCGTTTCTGACAAAACTAGGATTGATATTGATTTGCATTGGACTCGTGCGAGTAATCACTGGGAAACTCGCAGAGTACCGAGTCCTGCGAGTCCCTTACTACTCGCCGAGTAACGAGTCCTAGCGAGTAGATTCGCCCATCCCTACTGTGCCGTGGTTTTGGTGTTTTTTTGCCCAGGAGATGAATATGAACACATTGAACCAATACAAGCAGTTTTAGGCCAAAATTGCACCAAAAAAGCATGAACAGACCCCATAATTCACTTCTACATACAGAAGAAATAGCTAAAAAGAATTAGAGAATAAAATAGAAGTACCAAATTTTTCGCTTTATGAGATGTACCAGATTATAAAACGCAACCCAAATTTGGTGAAGGAAAAGAGAAAAACATTTTATGTTAAATGAGGTCTGTCTTATAATGCCATTGTCCGTTTTACAATCCCCTCATCCTGGTATATATATATCCCTCATCCTGGTACGTAGACCCCTCATCCTGGTATACGGTCATCCTAGGATATAGCTCCCCATCCTGAATATGGCCCCCTTATCCTACATATACCCCCGACATCCTGGATATGGGTCCTCCATTCTGCATATGGCCCTCTTCATCCTGTTTATGGCCCTTCCATCCTGGATATGGGCGCCCCATCCTGGATATGGCCCCCCATCCTGCATATTGCTCCCCATCCTGCACATGGCCCCTTTATTCTGCACATGGCCTCGCATCCTGGATATGGCCCCCTTATCCTGGATATAACCCCCTTATCCTGGTACATGGCCCCTATCCTGCATATGACACCCATCTTGCATATTTCACCCCCATCCTGGATATGGTCACTCTATATGCCCCCCTGGTGTTGCACACGCTAAAATAATTAACGGCTGATAACTTACCCTCCGCCTCTCACTGCCTGCAGCATTGCTGCTGTCTTCATGTGTCTGTGCTCGGCATCCGATCATGTGACCAGGGCACACAGAGATGATGTCACTGTGCTGTGACAGTCATATGATCCGATGCCGAGCACAGACAGAGGATGACGGAAGGCGATGCTGCAGGCAGGGAGAGGCGGAAGGTAAGTTATCAGCCATTTATTACTTTAGTGTGTGCTTGCCAGCAGGGGGGCATATGGAGTGACGGAGGGGTCATATTCATATCATATAACCACTCCCACCGCCCACATCTCAGCATTGGGTTAATCACTGAGGCGATGGATAGCGAGATGTCGTGCATGTTATATGTGCATAAATAGCACAGGCACGTGACCATGGGCTGCAGCAGCAACCCGCACCAACCTCCTCCAGCACCCGGACACTATTTCAAAGCCGCCGCCCCTCCTCTACAGCACAGCACAGGATGTATTCGGATTATAAGACACACCCCCACTTTCCCCCAAAATTTCGGGGAACAAAAGTGCATTTTATTATCCAAAAAATATGGTAAGTTTTTCAGAAGTAGAAGAAAACTTGGGGCCTATAGTTTATTTTTATGACATGACATATGAAGAAAAGCTGGCCCTACAAACAGGGTACACAGAGAAAAATGTGTGGTTACAATGGTTGAATATTTAGCACTTACTATACAAAAGACTATCTGTTTTGAATGTGCAAGAGCATGGCGATAGCTTGGAACCACAATGACCTACTGAGACTGCAGTGCATTTTATAGTTATAAAACTCTACTTACAATGCATTATCTGTAAAATGTAAGACAATTCTGTTGATGCACCTCCTGTCCGTACTCAGGAAGGACACAACCCCTTGGTAACAGCCTACCCCAGAAATTACACTTGCTTCCAGAAAAAAGGCACTGGCAAGAACCTCAAAACTTTAGGTGAAAATTTCTCTGTGTAGTCCATAAATATAACTAACTAGATGGTGGCCCGATTCTAAAGAATCGGGTAGTCTAGAATCTATATATAGTTTATTTAGTAATAGGGGAGTGCTGTGAAATTAATTGTGTGTATACAGGCGGCTCAGTGGTTAGCAGAGTATACGGTGGCTCAGTGGTCAGCAGTGAGTGGGGTGGCTCAGTGGTCAGCAGTGAGTGGGGTGGCTCAGTGGTCAGCAGTGAGTGCGGTGGCTCAGTGGTCAGCAGTGAGTGCGGTGGCTCAGTGGTCAGCAGTGAGTGCGGTGGCTCAGTGGTCAGCAGTGAGTGCGGTGGCTCAGTGGTCAGCAGTGAGTGCGGTGGCTCAGTGGTCAGCAGTGAGTGCGGTGACTCAGTGGTCAGCAGTGAGTGCGGTGGCTCAGTGGTCAGCAGTGAGTGCGGTGGCTCAGTGGTCAGCAGTGAGTGCAGCACAGGCTGGAGGGGGCAGAGGCTGGAGGGGCAGAGGAGGGAGGAGGCAGAGGACGGAGGAGGCAGAAACTGGAGGGGTTAGAGGAGGGAGGGGTCAGAGGAGAGCGGAGGCAGGGGAGAGCGGAGGCTGGAGGGCAGGGGAGAGCGGAGGCAGGGGAGAGCAGAGGCAGGGGAGAGCGGAGGCAGGGGAGAGCGGAGGCAGGGGAGAGCAGAGGCAGAGGAGAGCGGAGGCGAGCGGAGGCTGGAGAAGAGCGGAGGCAGAGGAGAGCGGAGGCTGGAGGGCAGAGGAGAGCGGAGGCTGGAGAAGAGCGGAGGCAGAGGAGAGCGGAGGCTGGAGAAGAGCGGAGGCAGAGGAGAGCGGAGGCAGGGGAGAGCGGAGGCAGGGGAGAGCGGAGGCAGGGGAGAGCGGAGGCAGGGGACAGCAGAGGCAGGGGAGAGCGGAGGCTGGGGGGGGGGCACAGGAGAGGGGAGGCTGGGGGGCACAGAGAGGGGAGGCTGGGGGGCACAGAAGAGGGGAGGCTGGGGGGCACAGAAGAGGGGAGGCTGGGGGCACAGGAGAGGGGAGGCTGGGGGGCACAGGAGAGGGGAGGCTGGGGGGGCACAGGAGAGGGGAGGCTGGGGGGGCACAGGAGAGGGGAGGCAGGGGAGAGCGGAGGCAGGGGAGAGCGGAGGCTGGAGGGCAGAGGCAGGGGAGAGCGGAGGCTGGAGAAGAGCGGAGGCAGGGGAGAGCGGAGGCAGGGGAGAGCGGAGGCAGGGGAGAGTGGAGGCAGAGGAGAGCGGAGGCTGGAGGGCAGAGGAGAGCGGAGGCAGAGGAGAGCAGAGGCAGAGGAGAGCGGAGGCTGGAGGGCAGAGGAGAGCGGAGGCTGAAGGGCAGAGGAGAGCGGAGGCAGGGGAGAGCAGAGGCAGGGGAGAGCGGAGGCAGGGGAGAGCGGAGGCAGAGGACAGCGGAGGCTGGGGGGCACAGGAGAGGGGAGGCTGGGGGGCACAGGAGAGGGGAGGCTGGGGGGCACAGGAGAGGGGAGGCTGGGGGGTACAGGAGAGGGGAGGCTGGGGGGCACAGGAGAGGGGAGGCTGGGGGGGCACAGGAGAGGGGAGGCTGGGGGGCAGAGGAGAGGGGAGGCTGGAGGGAAGAGGAGAGTGGAGGCTGGAGAAGAGCGGAGGCAGGGGAGAGCGGAGGCAGGGGAGAGCGGAGGCAGGGGAGAGCGGAGGCAGAGGACAGCGGAGGCAGAGGACAGCGGAGGCTGGGGGGCAGAGGAGAGTGGAGGCTGGGGGGCACAGGAGAGGGGAGGCTGGGGGGGGCACAGGAGAGGGGAGGCTGGGGGGCACAGGAGAGGGGAGACTGGGGGGCACAGGAAAGGGAAGGCTGGGGGCACAGGAAAGGGGAGGCTGGGGGGCACAGGAGAGGGGAGGCTGGGGGGCAGAGGAGAGCGGAGGCTGGAGGCCAGAGGAGAGCGGAGGCTGGAGGCCAGAGGAGAGCGGAGGCTGGGGGGCAGAGGAGAGCGGAGGCTGGGGGGCAGAGGAGAGCGGAGGCTGGAGGGCAGAGGAGATCAGAGGCTGGAGGGCAGAGGAGAGCGGAGGCAGGGGAGAGCGGAGGCAGGGGAGAGCGGAGGCAGAGGACAGCGGAGGCAGAGGACAGCGGAGGCTGGGGGGCAGAGTAGAGCGGAGGCTGGGGGGCACAGGAGAGGGGAGGATGGGGGGCACAGGAGAGCGGAGGCTGGAGGTCAGTGGAGAGCGGAGGCTGGGGGGCAGAGGAGAGCGGAGGCTGGGGGGCAGAGGAGAGCGGAGGCTGGGGGGCAGAGGAGAGCGGAGGCTGGAGGGCAGAGGAGAGTGGAGGCTGGAGGACGGAGGAGAGCGGAGGCAGGGGAGAGCGGAGGCAGGGGAGAGCGGAGGCTGGGGGGCAGAGGAGAGCGGAGGCAGAGGACAGCGGAGGCTGGGGGGCAGAGGAGAGCGGAGGCTGGAGGGCAGAGGAGAGCGGAGGCTGGAGGGCAGGGGAGAGCGGAGGCAGGGGAGAGCGGAGGCAGGGGAGAGCGGAGGCTGGAGGGCAGAGGAGAGCGGAGGCTGGAGAAGAGCGGAGGCTGGAGAAGAGCGGAGGCAGAGGAGAGCGGAGGCTGGAGAAGAGCGGAGGCAGGGGAGAGCGGAGGCAGGGGAGAGCGGAGGCAGGGGAGAGCGAAGGCTGGAGAAGAGCGGAGGCAGAGGAGAGCGGAGGCTGGAGGCCAGAGGAGAGCGGAGGCTGGAGGCCAGAGGAGAGCGGAGGCTGGAGGCCAGAGGAGAGCGGAGGCTGGGGGGTAGAGGAGAGCGGAGGCTGGGGGGCACAGGAGAGAGGAGGCTGGGGGGCACAGGAGAGGGGAGGCTGGGGGGCACAGGAGAGGGGAGGCTGGGGGGGCACAGGAGAGGGGAGGCTGGGGGGCACAGGAGAGGGGAGGCTGGGGGGCAGAGGAGAGGGGAGGCTGGGGGGCAGAGGAGAGGGGAGGCTGGAGGGCACAGGAGAGGGGAGGCTGGAGGGCAGAGGAGAGGGGAGGCTGGGGGGGCACAGGAGAGGGGAGGCTGGGGGGCACAGGAGAGGGGAGGCTGGGGGGGCACAGGAGAGGGGAGGCTGGGGGGGCACAGGAGAGGGGAGGCTGGGGGGCACAGGAGAGGGGAGGCTGGGGGGGCACAGGAAAGGGGAGACTGGGGGGCACAGGAGAGGGGAGGCTGGGGGACAGAACACTCACCGGGCTGTCGGCGGGGCTGTGTGCGGGGCCGGTGGCGGAATGGTGGTCCCTGATGGAGGAGGAGAGTGGGCGGTGCCGGCGGAGGCCGCACACCGGAGTGTGGGCCGGGGCGGGCCAGTTCCCATATATGGGTGGGAGCAGACGGCTCTGTGTGGGGGGGCGGTGGTGGCGGGATAGCGGCGAGTGGTGGCGCTTTAGCGCCCACTGCGAGCCGCTATGCAGGTTTGACAGCGGCTCGCAGTGGGTCTGGAACTTCCGGTTCCGGTCTGTGACACAGGGCACAGACCATCACGGAAGTTGGCCAGATTCCACCGGAAGTGGCCTTCGGGTTTTATATATAAGATAAGATTCAGGGTGAAAGGACTGGTTTAAGAGCTAGAACACCCTGCCATCAGATATTTGGTGGTTATGTGGGCGATTAATGGTTGAGGCCTAGTCTACCGGACAAATGGAAGGGGAGCTGTGCATACCTTCTAATGCCATTCCACCTGTTCTAAATAGAGTATTGTCAAGGGTATCAGAGAAAAACCATGGAAAGATTGTCACAGAGTTAAGAAGGAGCAGGTGCCTGGTGGATCTTTTCACCCAAGAATTTACATCAACGATATACCGTAGGAGTTCCAAGTTGTGTTCCTAATGAGTTTAAGGTAAGAAATCAAATTGCTGCTGGATTTGAGTCCTTCCCGATGTGGTGGGTCCTGGTGAATAAAAATGTATATAAGATGAACATTTAGCAAACAAAGATTTGTTCATTATATTCAAGATGCACTAAAAGGCATTGCAAATCAGTTGGGTCCAACATCCTTGATATCATGGCAAAATTGGATGGCTTTGGATATTTTGCTGTACTATTGTTCCTGACAACACTGCTCCTGAATAACATTCTTGTCTGAGGAATGGGCCAAAAATACAGGAATAAATGATACATTTTACGATTGGTTAGAAAACTGGTTTGGAAAATGGACTGGCTTAACTACCTCACTCGTGATGTCTATACATGTAATGATTGGTATTTTAGTTATCCGTGGTTGTTGCTGTATACCTTGTATAAGAGGAGTGACACAGATTAATTAGCACAGCTATAGCTAAACAATATACCAGGAAGGAAGCCCCACTGAAGACCTTTATGATGAGTGGATTAGAGGACACCTTAGTGGCAAACAAGATGGTCATCCAGCCTGGTGCCAAGAAGGAGATGAACTCCCTACTTGGACCTCAGAAGAGTCATCCCTAACATTCATGACGGTACTTGAGAAACTTGAAGGAAGCAAAATACCCGAAGAAAAAGGACTGAATGAATAACAGAAGGTAATGTTTTAGTTATTTTAATCTTTGGTATTTATTATTGTAGCTATCTACTGACTTTGCTTTTATATGTACCGTATATACTCGCGTATAAGCCGACCCGTGTATAAGCCGACCCCCTACTTTTGTCCTCAAAACCTTGAAAAACCTATTGACTCGTGTATAAGCCGAGTCCCGAGTACAGAATACAGGACTCAGATTGTAAACTCGCTTAGAATCGCTCAGACTAGCTCAGAATCGCTCAGAAATGCTCAGAATCGCTAAGACTCGCTCTCAGAATCGCTATGACTCACTCAGAATCGCTATGACTCACTCAGAATCGCTCGGAATTGCTCAGAATCGCTAAGACCCTGTCGGAATAGCTCAGACTCGCTCGGAATCGCTAAGACCCTGTCGGAATAGCTCAGACTCGCTCGGAATCGCTAAGACCCTCTCGGAATAGCTCAGACTCGCTACTGACAGCAAGTATCCGAGGTCCCTAATACAGTGACTCGCGTATAAGCCGAGGGGGTGACTTTTCAGCCCGATTTTTGGGCTGAAAAACTCGGCTTATACGCGAGTATATACGGTATGTTTTTCTTAGCATGAAACAACATAGCAGATGTCTGAATGATTTATTTATAGCTTAGCATAATTCTTTCTTTAAATTGCTTTCTAAGATTGAACTCAAGAAGTGTCACACACTTCTACTGGCATTTCCTGAGAGGTGAATAGCGATTGTCTACACGTATACAAGCAATAGTCTTCTACGGCCAAAGACATCTCTAGCTGCCTTGGTAGATAAGAAATATTCTCCTGACATGTCCAATTTGAGTCTTAGATCAATATCACCAATGCAAGTCTATGATGGCGGGAAAAAATTCGGACAGCACTTACATGCCTTATGTGTGATGTCTGTTTTTCACAGACTTATTGATAGGAGAAGATTCAACTTTTTCTTCATATGGAAGAAACTAATAAAAGCTATGATAGTTTTTAGTAAAAACTTGCACATTGACCAAACACTGATGAAACTTGGGCTGTTTTATTGTATGTAACAAACATCACTGATATCTGAAATTTTTGACTGTCATCATAGTATATGTAACTATATCTGCAACGAGTTTGTAAGGTCTCCCTGTATTTATGTGGATTTCCTTTGTTTTCCTTACTCACTCCAAAGACATAGTGATAAGGAATTTAGATTGTGAGCCTTAATTGGGAGAGTGATAATAATCTCTTTAAACTGCTATGGAATATGATGATGCAATATAAGTAAAGCATAATAAATAAATAAATCATTACAGACTCTTATTGTAAGAGTGTAAAGTTTAGTAGAATAAGGAGAGCACTAGGATCCAGTGAGTTTTGCCTGCCTGAACTAACCAGCAGCGGCCTGGCTAGGAAACCCCCTATCTGCAGCCTGAGCAGACTAGTAGGTAAGGGCAGCATGTGGAGTGGGATCTGCTGCTGAGGAGACACAGAGTGCAGAGTCGAGAGATTGGACTCTGATAAGAATTGTGTCACTGCTTTAGAACAAGAGCAGTGCTTAGAAGAATTGAGTGACTCTGGAGCATTGAGAACTTTTTGCTGTGCCGAGACAGAGACTGTAGCTGGGTGCACCACATGTTGAGTAGCTGGAAAACTACAGAGGACATCTTGCCTGTGAGAAATGAGACAGCCTGCTGTAGAGACTGTGAAAAGCTTGTTAGAGTACAGATGGGGTGCTGTGCCGTCCATACCAAAGGATTCTGACTAGCCCTGCTGAAGTGTGCTTCCTCGTGTGTGGGCTGGATTTCGTCAACCATACGCAGATCTTTGTTTATTTGAACGTTGTTTTGGCACGAAGATTTTTGGGACTGGCTGCAGCAAGGCAGCGAGCGTAGTTTCCTTGAAGATTAACAGTACTGTAGTGTTTAAGATACCCGGGTATCCTCAAGTTAGGTTTAGAGTCACTGCTATATATTCATGCTCTGTTATTATTAGTTGTGCTAAGGTTATACTCAGGTGTGTCATCTCAGAGGTTCTATTAAGTGCCCTCACCTGATTTACATTGCTCCTGCAGTTAGTTAATTTTGTGCTTTGAACAATTTAGTGAGTAGGTAAACCTGTCTCTGAGTTCCATAACTTGTAGATTCTTGCAAAGTGTTCGTGTGCTGCTGTGAGTAGAACGGGATGTTGTAACACACTTTCATAACTTGGGAACTCTTATGGGTGGGTGTTACTACACAGTGAGGAGATTGTTAACGATATCCTTAGTAAAGTTAGCTTCTACTGTGTTCTGAAATGCTTCCACTGAACGATTATGTATATATCGTTCATACGTTGTCTTGTTACACACAAGGATATCGTTTAACGATGTTTAACTTTTAGGCGTACAACTCTCCCAAAGTCGGACAGAAAATGTTCTGTCCGATGTCCAAAATGCAGAGCAATGGCAGGTACAATATTGTGTCAGCGCTGTGACAGCAGCACTGGCACATTATTGTATTCAAAAGTTATTAATAAACTTTTATTTAAAAATGCAGTCATTTAGTTTACATGTAAAGCCGCTCTGCAGCTCTGTGCTACATGTCGGCACAGAGCTGCAGAGCAGCTATGAACCCGGTATTTAAGGGGTTAATGTTAATTGAGCTACATGGCCCCAGAGAGTGCCCACACTCCCTGCAGCCATGTAGCCAAAAACATTGGCAGCTCAGGGTTTAAAGCAGCCACTTTGCAGAAGCACACTATGTTGGCTCTGCTATAATCCTGCATTAAAAGCTGGCGGCTACTGTCATTTGACAGTGCGCCGTGAAAATTTACTAAATAGCTTCCTGAATAGGGAGCTGTCCAGGGTACTAACGTTGAATGCGTTCAGCACCCGTCACTCTCTGAGGTGCTGAGCGCTTTACCACTAATAGCTATGGCCAGTGCACCGGAGTTTCAATATGTGCAGTCCATAGCTATTAGTGCTACAGCGCTCAGCACTTCGGAGAGCGACGGGTGCTGAATGCATTTAGCGTTAGTACCCTGGACAGATCCCTATCTAGGAAGCTGTTTAGTAAATTTTCACGGCGCACTGTCAAATGACAGTAGCCGCCGGCTTTTAATGCAGGATTATAGCAGAGCCAATATAGTGCGGCTTCTGCAAAGTGTCTGCTTTAATCCCTGAGCTGCCAATGTTTTTGTCTACATGGCTCCAGGGTAGTGTGGCCAATCTCTGGGGCCATGTAGCTCAGTTTAATTAAACCATTAAACACCAGCTTCATACAGTGCAGGGTTTTTAAATATTGATACAGAGCCGACATTTGGCGATTCTGCTAAATACTGATTTAATCCTGCGCTGACATATTTTGGGATAATAGCTCCAGGAGAGTGTGGCAATCTCTGGGTCAACGTTAGTCAATAACATTAATCCTTAAGGACTGGTTCATAGCCGAATTCTACAGCTCAGTAGGACAGGTAGCACATTTGCTTTCAAGCGCTTTATATGTAAAACACTCTCAAAATGTATTTAATTCCAGATAACTTATTAAATAAAATATAGTTGAATAGAATTTTTGCGATATCGGTCAAAGGCTTCACTGAACGTTATGGCAATCCGTTCGGACGTTAATTGGACGATGAACGATAGATTTGAGGTCGAATCTCAAATCTAGGATGAATAGCATTCAAAGTCTTTGCATCTTATGTTCATTTACCTAAGGGATTGGCACAAAGAATCTTTGGACGATCACATATTGTGACGTTTCAAGGATTGTTCAGGATATCCTTGCTTGTAACCCACCATTGGATGCACATTGATTAGGCTAATGCTGACTGTGGATTAATAGAGATTGGTCAAAACTAAGCAGAAGTCGTGTTGCCAATAGACCTGATATTTGGATGCAACTGCTCCTCAAGTAAAGGAAACCGTTGATTATTCCTGTCTCTGTCTCAGTTTGTGACCATGGATCTATTCGGAACTCTGGCCATTTAGTTATGATTTGTTTTTGAGAGTTTTTGACGTTGCAATTTTTTCCTGTTGTAAAAAATGGAGCATGTACGGTGTCAGCAAAGTAGGTGGATTGGCCAACAACCGCCATTTTCTCCAGATTTGCCTGGGATCTTAATTTGGTAAGGTGTTCTCTTGCCTTTCCCATGTACATTAATTCCATAGTGTTTACATACATTTGCACATGTCCCTTTCAGCAAATCTCAACATCCTCTCGTATTTTTGCAAGTTGTGAGAGGATTACAGAGTGCCGGAGAAAATCCCACAATACGGGGGACATACAAATTTCCTGCAGATGTTGTTCCTTGGTGGGATTTGAATCCAGGACCCCAGTACCTCAACTGCATGAATAACTGGAGCCATGTGCCTGCCTATTTTCTGGGTTCTTTTTCTATGCTTGGCAATCCTCCACAAGTGCACAAATCACGGATGTCAAAAATCCAATAATTCATATTCCAAAAGCTACGAAATTGCATGGTGTCCTACGACTTTGCCAAATATAGTAAAATGGTGAGAAAATCTGCCAAATTAAAAACTCATTGAGAAATCCATTACTTTTTATCATAGGTGCACCCAATGGGGGACTACGTGTCTGGACCCCCTTTGGATGCCCTGAGAGTGGCTGCAAACTCAAATGGCAAACCCTATGTCAGGAGACAGGACCATTACCGACCCAAGGGCCCACAAAATGAGCTTGCTTTTAAGGGGGGCTTCGCTCCCTCAAAACCCTCCACCGGGGGTTGCCCTTCGAAATTACTTTGGGCCATGAAACCCCCTTTAGGAGCGTGTGTTCTTGACTCCTAACCTTTCGGATTTGGTGTGAAACCTCATTTGCAGTAGGAAAATTGTGCTTTTACATCACATATTACTACTTAATTGTATCTAACGATATTGAATTTTGTAACAGCTAAAATAGACAATTGTGCCCGCTGTAAATATGTTGGCTTAAGGAATACACTGCTGCTGTAAAGGTACTTGTTAGATCCGGTTTACAATTACAGTCAGGCCGGGACTGTCGCTTCGCTAAATACATGATTTAATCCCTGCGCTGACAATGTTTTGGGCTACATAGCTCCAGGGAGTGTGGGCACTCTCTGGGGCCACATAGCTCAATAACATTAACCCCTTAAGGACCTGGTTCATAGCCGCTCCTACAGCTCTGTGCCGACAGGTAGCACAGAGCTGCAGGAGCTGCTTTACATGTAAAATCACTACCTAAAATGTATTTATTCCAGGTTTTTAATAAAATGACAGCGGCAGAAATAGAAGTCTTTTGAACGATATCGTTTCAAAAGGCTTCACACTGAATGATATGGCACATCGTTCGGACGTTAATTGGACGAACGAACGATAAATTTGAGGTCAGAATCTCAAATCTAGGATGAATGATCCAACGATCTTTTCATCCTATATAGTTCATTTACACGCAAGATGCACAAACGATATCTTTGGAACGATCACATATCTGTGACGTTTCAAGGATATCGTTCAGGATATCCTATGTGTGTAAACCCACCATTAGAGTGGCACATTGATTCAGGCTAATGCTGACTGTGTAATTAATAGAGATTGGGTCAAAAACTAAGCGGAATGTGTTGCACATGACACTGAATTTTATGACAAACCATTTCTCAGTAAAGAAACCGTTGTTTATTCCTGTCTCTGTCTCAGTTTGTGACCCACTGGATCTTATTTGGACCTCTGGCCATTTACGTTATGATTTGTTTTTGGAGAGTTTTTGACGTTGCATATTTTTTCTGTTGAAAAAATGGAGCATCGTAACGGTTCCAGCAAAGTAGGTGGGATTGGCCAACAACCACACCAGATGCCTGGGAGTCTGTAATTGTGGTTGAAGCTGCTGTTCCTCTTGCCCTCTTCCCAATGTACATTAATTCCATAGTGTTTTACATACATTTGCAACACTGTCCCCATTCAGGCTCACAATCTCAACATCCTATCAGTATGTCTTCCAAGTGTGAGAGGAAACCAGAGTGCCCGGAGAAAATCCACACAATCACAGGGGGAACATACAAATTCCCTGCAGATGTTGTCCTTGGTGGGATTTGAATCCAGGACCCCAGTGCTGCTGCAAGACTGCAGTGCTAACAACTGAGCCACTGTGCCACCCCTATTTTTCTGGTGTGTTTTTTCTCTGCATGACAAACCTACAAGACACAAAATCCACAGTGTCAAAAATCCAATCAAAATTCATATATCAAAAAAGCTACGAAAAACTGCAGGTGACCTACGGTACTTTGCAAAATAAGTGAAGAAATGGTGAAGAAAATCTGCAAAATTAAAAACTCATTGAGAAACCATAGCCTTGAGATCATAGGCGCACCCAAGGGGGGGGACCTACGTGTCTGGACCCCCCTTTGGACTGCCCTGAGAAGTGGTGCAGTACACAAGGAGCTGGGCCCCTATGTCAGGAGACAGGAACAATTACACAGCACCCAAGGGCCCACAAAAGAGGCTGCTTTTAGGGGGGCTTCGCTCCCCCAAACCCCCCCACCGGGGGCTTTGCCCCTCGGAACCCCGCTGGGGGATGACACCCCCCTTTCAGGGCCGGTGTGTGTTTCTTGGACCCCTACCTTGGGAAATTTCTGGGTGCGCCACTGCTTGAGATAGAACATTTGATTTTATAAGTATAACAAACTCCTACTTATTCTACTACTAACGATATTGAATATCTCCTGGTATTACATATTTTTTTTAATAGACAATTCCATGCCCGCTGTAAATATGCATTGGCTATTAAGGAATACAATAGGCTGCCTGTTAAAAGGGAACTTGTTAGACCGGTTTCACACCACATTACAATCAGGTCCGGGGCTGTCCAGTGTTAACCTGACAGCCCTGGACCCAGTTTTTCAGTAATGCAGCCCTATCGTACCGGATGGAGCCGGATGGCAACTATTTGCCGTCAGGTTTCCATCTGTCCGGTAGGATCCGGCAGGATTCAGATTTTTCTCCCAGACACAAAAACATTGCTTTCAATGTTTTTGTGTCCGGGGGAAAAATTGGAGCAAATCAGATCCTCCAGGACCCTCCCGGATCTGGTGTAATCCAACACCCCCTAACATGGGGGTCTATGGAGCCAGATCGCGCCGGATCCGACATAAAATCAGATCCAGGAGCCAGACGCCGAGTGCTGGAGTTTAACAGCGAGCACTGCTAAACTTCACCACCATGAGCTGTCCCCTGAAGAAATTTCAGGACCGTGGCTTGCGGGATCTTGAAATTTCAGCATCTGCAGCTGCTATCAGCTGAATCCGGCTGCAAACCAGATCGGAGGGCATATTTGCCCGCCGGTTCTGCTTCAAAATCAGGTCCGGGGCTGTCCGGTTTACACCGGACAGTCCTAGACCTGATCATGCCGTGATGTGAAACCGGCCTTAGCAGGCTGCCTTTAAGTAGCACATCTGCTTCGGAACAAGATATCACTCAAGGAGTAGGAGTGAATTACAACGCGCTCAATGTTCACAATCCTCAATGACTAGAAGTAAGTGGCTGCCGGGAACATATAACTTCATTTTCTCCCTGCAGCTGCACTTCCAGTTATAGTGCCACATATGTTAAAGAGGTTGTCCACTATTTAGGATAATTCATCAATGTCTGGTCGGCTGTGGTCCGACAAACGGCACCCCCGCCAATCAGCTGTTCTTTATGGTGGCAAGCCTGTGCCCGGAAGTGCTCAGTTCTGGAGATCCTTTGTCTTCTGATATTGGCTGTGGCCAGGTAGTGCTCATCTGTCTCCTATTTAAGTCAACAGTGGGTGAATGTGCAGTACTATAAGAAGATGGGGCAGCTCCGGAACTGAGCATTTCCAGCTCCAGGCTGCTGCTGCTGAGAACAGCTGATCAGTGGGGGTACCGTGTGTCGGACCACAACCGATCAGACATTGATGACTTACGCTATATATAGCTCATCAATGTGAAAGTAGTGGACAACCTCTTTAATAATATTATAATATTGTTTACCATGCAGAAGTATAGTGTTGGGGTTTTTATTTTGCTGACAAATTCTCTTCAAGACTCGAGTGCAGGAATCGATTTGCAGGGGAATCTGAACCTCAGGCAGCTATCTTCAGGTTGTTTGTTATATTTATTATGATAATTAAATGATGCTTACTATAGAAACTAGTTCTATATTTTTTTATCATCCTGACCCTTGCAGTTTTTGTGATTTACTCAGTTGCAAATTATGTCTATAATCTCCGCAGATTCTTTAGAGAAACAGATTTAAAAGAAGAGAAATATTTCCAGACCTCTTTGTCTGAGAAAAACATATCCTGTCTATAAAGAAAAGTGATTCATCTCTTTCCGGCAAAGGTAACTAGACATAAAAAGAAACAGAATAATCTGTTTACTCTGTGCCAGGGATTTGTCCTCATTCCTGTAGAAAAAATTTCATGTACGTGGTTTACAATCCTCTGCTTTTACCCAGTCCATTCTTCTGTCTTCAGCTGCATTAATATCAAATATACTGTTTTGGAGTACACATGATCAGGGGCGTAACTACAATAGGTGGGGGGCAAAAGTCCCTTTGGCCTATATGAAATGACCAATACTATTAAAGACTTGCAATAATTGGGGGCCCTGTTGGAGTTTTTGCATCGGGGCCCATGAGCTTCAAGTTACTCTACTGCAGATGATGGCAGTCACAGGGACATCTCTGCACATATCTGGGAGAATGCAGGTATAACCTTCATTTCCCCAGAATCCCTGCAAATGTAAAACCTGATTCAAAAGGATGTGTGGCACCCCGCCAAGCAGGCGTCACAGAGGGGTACTGCACCCCTAAAAGAGGTGCAGATACTCCAGCTGTAGGTGGATCATAGGATAGTGGGTTGTATCCGTTCACCAGCATCCCACACTAGATCACACAGTGGGAGGAACCTGGGAGGGAAAAAAACACCTCTAGGGATTACAAGGAAGTCTTTGAGCAGAATGGCAAACTAGGAGCACCAATAGTCTCCCTCTTGTGGGGCAAAAGGGAGAGAGGGTCTGGAACAGTCAGAGAAGGAGGAAGAGAAAAGGGCTCAAAGGAAGAAAAGGGTTAAAAGAAAGAAAGCTTCTCCAGGCGCAGATAGCTAGAAGGGAAAGAAAGAACTTGAGGAGGTTCAACCCTGAAAGCTTACCGGGCACCGGAGCCCGCACCTGTGGGATACTTTAGAACCACAGAAAATGCGGAGAACCGTGGAGTCTACACTTCACCCAGGCACCTGAGTGACCAAAAGAGGGTTCCAGGCACCACTTGATGGTTCGGCGGTCAGCCAGCAGAGGGTTATCCGACGGGAGCAAAGGAGAGATAAAGAAGGAGGTCAGGTTGGCTTTATGGAACCAGACATCACTACTACTGGTAAGCAGGAAAAGCACAGACGAGGGTAGAGCACAGCGGCACACACCAAGGGTCCACCATACCACCTACGATCTGCCTGCAGCCACCCGTTCAGCTACATGTCCTCACACCATCAGGAATACTGCACTGTAACTTTTGTATGCAACTAATACAACTGCCAGTAAAGTACCCGAAGGAACAGTGACTTTGGACTCAGTTTGCTTTCTTTCCACAAACTTGTTTCCCTACAGGAACACTGCCCCGGAGGTTCCAGTCCTGCCTGTGGAGGACTACACCATCCTTGCCGCGATCCCATCCACCTCCGGCGGACTGTGGCAGCGCTGGTGCAAATCACCAGAAACTACAGGTGGCGTCACAACAACAAATTGTATATAATCCCCTGTAAATATTCCCTTTTTCAAAGAATAGTCCCCGAGGACACGGGATCAGGCGCGGCCACCATTCCTCGTGACATAGTTAACCCCTTGCGGCCTGATACTTGAGTATCCCAGAGCCTGGGGCTCGACAGATGCTCCTGCACCAGTTATTACACTGACTCAGCAGACGGATCCCTCAGAATGCCGGTGTGGTAGCATCCAGTTGCATGTGGTTGTGTACGTTTTTTTCCAATGACAAACAACATGTCCCTTAGTGGGTGTGTCATATGAAATTGGCTTCTGGGCGTGCTCAGTCTGGAAACCGGATCCATGCTTTAGGATGAACATGGATCTCTGTTACCCTGGATTTGGGTTCCATAGAGCTCCATATTAAAGTCAGACAGATAGCCATGGATCTGTGTGCTTCCGTATTTTCCACAAGCAACAAAAATGCTACAATTAAATACATAGGGTTCAATATCATCATTACAACCATTGGCTATTCTTATATAGCACCTCCAAACATCAATTTGAAAATCAGGAGAACAGAGGAGTTATTATGTGCAAAAGTATATCAAAATTTATTTAGTTAATAGACATCATAAAATCATTATACAAAAATCACAAAGTTACAGGATACAATTCAGGAACGATACATTTGGTGGGCACATAAAACATATAAGAACCTGATATAAGGACCCTCTGAACAGCAGTAAAAATTGACACCAGGTTTGGTACAGTGACCAGATAGAGAGAATTTGTATACCAAAGACCAAAAAACTTCTGTAAAGTTCTTATAAGAGGACTAATACATTGATACTCTCCTTAGACATGTTTCTTGGAAGTTACATATTTATATCTCTCTTTAATGTCAAGTGAACACCAGTAGTGTCTAGTCATATGATTCAGGGGTACATTTGATATAGCTCACCACAGCCTGTGGACAACAATCATCAGGGTAAGGCATAAACATGGTTCTCTATAAAACAAATAGAGGGTATTTTGCAAAGTATGATAGTCAGAGGTAAAATTACCCATGTTGTCCACCGTTGTGGGAGAGGCAGGTTCAAAACAGACAAAAGGACAGGACAGTCATCCTACACGTGTTTCGCTTTCATAGTGCTCGCTTCCTCAGGGAAAGACCTATACACACCCAGTGGTCATGGTCTTATATATCTCATAAATGTCCACAAATGAACTTCACCTGTCCCCCCTGTGTTCGCCAGCTATTGTGGCGCACGCGCACTGCAGCAAACGCCGCACCGGAAGCCCTCCCCGCGTACCGGAAGTGCGCGATGTAATGACGCGCGTGGAGTCAGGCAGTTGCCATGACGCCAAGCGCGTGCGCACTATGTGGTCGCGAGTTAGGCCGCCGGAGAGGCGTAGCGCAGCACGCATGCGCGCGCCGGTGAAGGAGGAGGGACCGCATTATATATAATAGCAAACTGAAATCGCCACCAGCCACAGTACACACACAATGATTCCTAAGAGAGTAATACAATCTTGTACAGTAAAGAAGCACTAGAGAACCAGTGCTTAAACATCTATGGGAATTTTTGCATTTTTGGTATTTGGCCAAAAACCGGAGAGAAATGGATCCATGTAGAAATGGATACAACCAGATGCAACCACAAATTCAACCGTCCCCATTGACAGTCAATGGGGGAAAAACCGGATCTGGTTGTATCCAGTTTTACACAGAATACCACAGTTTTCAAAAGCCGGTAATGATAACCCAGCCTAACTCTAAGCGCTCAAGCAGATGACAATATTTCAAGTTTGAGTGTTCCACATGACATCTAAGCACATCTGACCATCGCCGGTATTGGAAACAGCTGATAAGCGGGTGTGCCGCAGGGTCGTTGACTACATTTTATTTTTCTGGACAGCTTATCAAAAATCAAATACTTTTTATGGACACATTGGAAAACCAAAATATATCATTATAATTATAAGTGTACAGCCATTAATTCTGATATGAGTCAGCTGCTTCACTGTCAACTGTAACACTATGATAATCACATTTATAATTGTTTTCTTCAGACAATATTTTTTTCATGGAGGACAAAAAAGTGCCTTATTTTTACACACTGTCCTGACATTTCTGAACAGTTGGCATCCTTGATGTGTCGGGTGTACCACCCCACTGATCTGATATTAATGACCTATACTAGGTAGGCTAAATATATTAAAGTACCGGAAAATCCCTTTAATTACCTTTTAAAAATAGAGACCAGATAGCATTTATTGCCAGGAAATTCTGCACAGTATAAACTCGTTTTGCTCATTTTGTTTTGCCATGTTATAATTATTTACACATTATATATGACATTAACATGTGACCTCTTTGGATCTTTATAATCGGGAACTTGTAGAAATACCACTTATCCCAGTTCTAGCAAGCATTCTATGAGATTCCGTTATAATCTTTTGCATAGGAACTGGTTGGAGATTACATAGTTGCATAGGTTGAAAAAAGTCCTAGTTCCATCAAGTTCAACCTCTCTCCACCATTATACAGTCTATCACTAAATTATCTAGAACCCACAATGTTTACTGAGGAAATCATCCAGATCCAGCTCTTTTTTAAAACCAGTCATAGTGTCTGTGACTCGCCCAACCACGGGGCCATGGGGTACTCGGAACCGGGCCAACAGTTCTGTAGGGGGATTCACAGGGGTCGAGACCCGACTTCCGTGACCCCAGGGGAGTCAGTGCTTTTTCTGGCTGGGAATCTGGTTCTGGGATGTATTGGAAGGGAAAAAAGTTTGTAAAGAAAATGTTTGTGACACCACCTACGGTTTTAGCTCAGTAGGGACCGACGCAGCAGGTCAGACCTCCGGGGTTGTTGGTACAGCAGCATGATGTCGTTGCTCCCCGTAAGTGGAGCAGTACCTGGGGCCAGATGTGTTTAGTTATGAGGGTGAGTAAGGCTGTGGTTGCACTAGGCCTCTATGTCTCAGCTGCTGTTGCAGTCGGCAGCTCCGCAGGCGGGTGAATAAATTAGTCTCACACAGCATTGGAATTCTGTACCTAGTTTACTCACTGAAGCTGTAAATGATGCCTCTCCGTTCTCTGGTCTCTCTCCCAGCGCTACTTCTTTACTTCTCCTGTCAGCGCCTCCACACACAGTGCCCCGATCTAGCATCCGCGGGTCCTCTCAGACTGGTACCTATCTCCTGACCCTAGTTTGGTGTCTACTCAGCAGGTGCGTCAGGTTGCGGCCACCACTTCTGTAGACTGCGTGGCCTCCAGTTCTTTGGTTTGGGCGTACAGCGTCCATGCCACGTTCAGGGCCGGGTCTCTGGATCTTGACCAATACCTCCGTCGGACTATCTTAGTCCCGGATCCGGGCGCCCAGGTTGTTTTCTTTCCACCTGTGCCCCTGGGGTTTTTCTCTGCTCCCCTTCTCATGACTGTACACTTTTGCTTCCACCTCATTCCTCCTCACTCACTTACTACTGTGGCGCCCGCTAAGCAGGCGTCACAGAGGGGTACTGCACCCGTAAAAGAGGTGCAGATACTCCAGCTGCAGGTGGAACCTAGGATGGTGGGTGGTACCCATTCACCAGCACTCCCACACTAGACTATATGGTGGGAGGTTACCCGGGAGGGAATAAAATCACCTCTAGGGGGAACAAGGGGGTCTTTGCCTCTAAGTTTTGGGCCTGTTAGGTCTTTGCCTCTAAGTTTTGGGTCTGTTAGGTCTTTGCTGCTAGGTCTCTCGGTGAGGGACCGAGAGGAGAGATGGAGGAAGAAGAGAGGGCTTAAAGAAAGGAAGCTTTCCCAGGCGCAGACAGCCAGAAGGGAGTGAGAACTTGGGGAAGTTTATCCCAGACAGCTTACGGGCACCAGAGCCCGCACCTGTGGGATACTTTAGGACCACAGAAAATCCAGAGACCCGTGGAGTCTACAATTCTCCCGGGCACTTGAGCAACCAAAAGAGGGTACCAGGCACCGTCAAGTAACAAGCGGCCAGCCAGCAGAAGTTTACCCGAAGGCCGTGAGGGTGAGAGAAGGAAGAAGGTCAGGTGGGCTTTAAGTCACCAGGCTTCACACAATCACTGGGAAGCAGGAAAGGAACATACAGGGGTAGAGCACGAAGGCACACACCAAGGGTCCACCATACCACCTAGGATCTGACTGCCCTCATACCATCAGGAGTGCTAACTGTAATTTTGTATGAGACTTATGCAAATGGCAGTAAAGTACCCGGAGGAACAGTGACTTTGGACTCTGCTTGTTTTTCTTTACATGAACTTGTTTCCATCCAGGAATGCTGCCCGGAGGTTCAGTCCTACCTGTGGAGGACTTTACTACCCTAGCCGCATTGCCATCCATCTCTGGCGGACTGTGGCGGCGCTGGTGGCATCTCACCAGAAACTACAGGTGGGGTCACGACAATTTGTATATAATCCCCTGTATATATAACCCCTTTTTGGAAGATAGGCCCAGGACACTGGGTCAGGCACGGCCACCACTCCCCATGACAGCAGGAGCGTTAACCCTTGCCACCTGACACCCGAGTACCCCAAAGCCTGGGCGCAACACTACTCACTTACTTACTTCCACCCACCCTTGTACCCTTCTCGACTGGGCCCTCCCCCCGGGGTTAAACTATGGTCTTCTGGGTCCTAGAGTGTGTGTGTGTTTGGTGGGGCCAAAATTCACCATCCCATTTGGTTTAGGACTGACACACCACACCCATTCATTGAGTGCAGTACCCCTTTGTGGTAACCAGACCGGTGGGGCGCCACATCTGCTATTTCTACCTCTTGCAGTCGGGCACTGCAGAGATTAGCTGCCTCTGGATGTGCCTTGGGGTATGTGACAGGTAGGAACTGCACTGGTGGTTAGTGATGGGCGAACCCGCCGATGTTCAATGAACTCGCCCAAAACTTTTTTTTAAAGTTCTGCTTTGGGGTCGAAAGTGGCTCGAACTTGAGTCCGAACCCCGAACTCAATACGTAAAGTTGTGGGATGGGGGCTATGAGGTTGTAAAAGAAAGAAGATCGTTATTAAACAGCATTATACCTATTGGCGTCCACTTGCTTGTACTTCTGAGGCCGCTCATTAAGGCCGGCTTCACACTTGTGATCCACGCTGCTGCGTATTGCGGTGGGGAAGCACAAGCAGAGCGCAGACACCGCGCGTCCCTATGTTTATCATGGGGACGCACGGTGGTGCGCTCGGCTGCGGATGGGCGTGCGCACCCATTCACTTCCGTGTGTGATTTGTACATATGCGGATTCTTGCATGCAAATCACACATTCTCGTCCGCACCCTGAACGCGTGTTCATCTGCATCTCCTGGCTCAAAAATTCACCAACAGTGCAACACGGTTTTTGCAGTGGATTTCATGCTTTTATTGGTGCAATTTTGGCATAAAACTGCATTAATTAAGCTATATGTTGGCTTCGATTAAATCATAAGGTATTTACTTCTGCTAAAAATATATACACTTTATTTATGCACTTGTGCAAAGAATACATACAAAAACCAATAAAAGCTGAGTGCACAGGATAGTTTTGGGAAGGAAGAGGCTTGCCTTAACACTTACAGTGCCTACAAGTAGTATTCAACCCCCTGCAGATGTAGCTGGTTGACACATGTGGAATTAACTTGGCATTGTGACATTTGGACTGTAGATCAGCCTGGAAGTGGGAAATGCAGTGACACAAAAAATATTTTTTTTTTTGTTGTTTTTTTTTTTTTTTAAAGCATTAAAAGTTAATTCAGAGGGTCATTTATTATTCAACCCCTCAAACCACCAGAATTCTGTTTGGTCCCCCTAAAGTATTAAGAAGTAGTTCAGGCACAAATAACAATGAGCTTCACATGTGTTGTTAACCCCTTCACCCCCGGGCCTATTTTGACCCTAATGACCAGGCCATTTTTGTCAATTCTGACCAGTGTCCCTTTATGAGGTAATATCTCTGGAACGCTTCATTGGATCCGAGCGATTCTGAGATTGTTTTTTCGTGACATATTGGGCTTCATGATAGTATTAAATTTAGGTCGATAATTTTTGCGATTATTTGTGAAAAAATAAAAAATTTGGCAAAAACTTTGAAAATTTAGCAATTTTCAAATTATGAATTTTTATTCTGCTAAACCAGAAAGGTATGTGACACAAAATAGTTAATAAATATCATTTCCCACATGTCTACTTTACATCAGCACAATTTTGGAAAAAAAAAAAATTTTTGTTCGGAAGTTATAAGGGTTCAAAGTTCATCAGCAATTTTTCATTTTTCCAGCAAAATTTACAAAACCATTTTTTTAGTGACCACATCACATTTGAAGTCTTTTTGAGGGATGTACATGACAAAAACACCCAAAAGTGACACCATTCCAAAAACTGCACCCCTCAAGCTACTCAAAACTACATTCAAGAAGATTATTAACCCTTCAGGTGCTTCACGGGAACTAAAGCAAAGTGGAAGGAAAAAATGGTCATTTTAATTTTTCCAAGAAAAATGTTCTTTTAGCCTCAATTCTTTCATTTTCACATGAGCAACAGGATAAAATGGATCCTAAAAATTGTTGGGCAATTTCTCCTGAGTACATCGATATCTCATATGTGGTCATAAATCACTGTTTGGGGGCACGGCAGGGCTCAGAAGGGAAGGAGCGCCATTTGAATTTTGGAGCTAATTATCCATTCAAAAAGTCAAATGGCGCTCCTTCACTTCTGAGCCCTGCTGTGTGCCCAAACAGTGGTTTATGACCACATATGAGGTATTGGTGTACTCAGGAGAAATTGCCCAACAATTTTTAGGATCCATTTTATCCTGTTCCCCATGTGAAAATGAAAAAATTTAGGCTAAAAGAAAATTTTTGTGGAAAAAAAAGTACTTTTTCATTTTTACAGATGAATTTGTGAAGCACCTGGAGGTTCAAAATGCTCACCACCCATCTAAATAAGTTCCTTGGGGGGTCTAGTTTCCAAAATGGGGTCACTTGTGGGGGAGCTCCAATGTGTAGGCACACAGGGGCTCTCCAAATGCAACATGGTGTCCCCTAACAATTTGAGCTGATTTTTCAGTCAAATTGTTAGCGGACACCATGTTGAATTTGGAGAGCCCCTGTGTGCCTAAACAATGGAGCTCCCCCACAAGTGTCCCCATTTTGGAAACTAGACCCTCCAGGGAACTTATCTAGATGCGTAGTGAGTATTTTGAACGCCCTAGTGCTTCACAAATTAATCTGTAAAAATGAAAAAAGAAAATGTTTATGGAAAAAAAGTACTTTTTCATTTTTACGGATGAATTTGTGAAGCACCTGGGTGTTCAAAATGCTCATCACCCATTTAGGTAAGTTCCCTGGGGGGTCTAGTTTCCAAAATGGGGTCACTTGTGAGGGAGCTCCAATGTTTAGGCACACAGGGGCTCTCCAAACACGACATGGTGTCCGCTAACAATTTGACTGAAAAATTAGCTCCAATTGTTAGCGGACACCATGTCGCGTTTGGAGAGCCCCTGTGTCCCAAAACATTGGAGCTCCCCCACAAGTGACCCCATTTTGGAAACTAGACCCCCCAGGGAACTTATCTAGATGGGTGGTGAGCATTTTGAACACCCCGGTGCTTCACAAAATAATCTTTAACAATGAAAAAAGAAAATTTTTGTGGAAGAAAAAGTACTTATTCAATTTTACAGATGAATTTGTGAAGCACCTGGGGGTTCAAAATGCTAACAATTCATCGAGAAGTTCCCTGGGAGGTCTAGTTTCCAAAATGGGGTCACTTGTGGGGGAGCTCCAATGTTTAGGCACACAGGGGCTCTCCATACGCGACATGGTGTCCGCTAACTATTGAAATTGTTAGCTGACACCATGTCGCATATGGAGAGCCCATGTGTGCCTAAACATTGGAGCTCCCCCACAAGTGACCTCATTTTGGAAACTAGAACCCCAAGGAATGCATCTAGATGCATAGTGAGCACTTTGAACCCCAGGTGCTTCACAAATTGATCCGTAAGAAGGAAAAAGTACTTTTTTTTCACACAAATTTTCTTTTTTCATTGTTATGGATCAATTTGTGAAGCACCTGAGGGTTCAAAGTGCTCACTATGCATCTAGATATGTTCCTTGGGGGGTCTAGTTTCCAAAATGGGGTCACTTGTGGGGGAGCTCCAATGTTTAGGCACACAGGGGCTCTCCATACGCGACATGGTGTCCGCTAACTATTGGAATTGTTAGCGGACACCATGTCGCGTATGGAGAGCCCATGTGTGCCTATACATTGGAGCTCCCCCACAAGTGACTCCATTTTGGAAACTAGACCCCCCAAGGAATGCATCTAGATGCATAGTGAGCACTTTGAACCCCAGGTGCTTCACAAATTGATCCGTAATAAGGAAAAAGTACTTTTTTTTTTTCACACAAATTTTATTTTTTCATTTTTACGGATCAATTTGTGAAGCATCTGGGGGTTCAAAGTGTTCACTATGCATCTAAATACAGCAAAGCCCTTTTTTATTTTTTTTCTAGGACTAATTCTAGAAAAAAAATGGCGTGGGGCTCCGCCATATTTTTGGTCCAGCCAGGTACAACTTGGCAGCTACGGACTGCCAGCAACCCCCAGCTGCCTCATTGTACCTGGCTGGCAACCAAAAATACAGCGAAGCCCATTTTTATTTTTTTTCTAGGCCTAATTCTAGAAAAAAAAATGGCATGGGGCTCCGCCATATTTTTGGTCCAGCCAGGTACAACTTGGCACCTACGGATTGCCACCAACCCCCAGCTGCCTTGTTGTACCTGGCTGGCAACCAAAAATACAGCAAGCCCTTTTTTTTCTTCTAGAACTAATTCTAGAAAAAAAAACTAGGCAGCTGGGGGCTGGAATCCACAGCATGGAGAGGCCCAAGCATTCTGGGCCCCCCATGCTGTGAATTGCAGCCCGCAGCCGCCCCAGAAAATGGCGCATTCATTGATGCGCCATTTTCTGGCGCTGTACCCAGACTCTTCCAGTTGCCCTGGTGGCGGTGGCAAACTGGGTAATAAAGGGGTTAATGCCAGCTTTTTATTGGCAGCTGGCACTAAGCCCGAGATTCATAATATAGGGCCAATGTTAGACCCGCCATTAGGAATCTCTGGTAAATAGTCAGAAAATACACACAGAGAAAAATCTTTTTATTTGAAAAAAAAACACAAAATTCGGACTCCATCTTTATTATAAAGATCCGACGTAGTCCACAACGAAGGTCCCACGACGCTCGATCGCCTCCGACGTAGTCCACAACGAAGGTCCCACGACGCTCGATCGCCTCCGACGTAGTCCACAACGAAGGTCCCACGACGCTCGAACGCCTCTGCTCAATCCAGAGACTGCAGCAAGGAATCAAGTGTCCTCTTCCTACAGCCTCTGGGGTCAGAGTTATGGTGCACTGTATGACAATGATCTGTCATACAGTGCACCATGACTATGATCTCAGAGACTACAACAAGAGGACACTTGATCCCTTGTTGCACTGATCCATCCACCTATGCACCCATCGTCCACGCACGCACATCCACATCAACGCACGCACATCCACGCACACCACGCTGACATCCACGCATGCACGCTGACATCCATGCATGCACACATCCACACACGCACGCACATCCACACACACGTCCACGCACGCACATGTCTATGCAAACACACGTCTATGAACGCACACGTCTATGCACGCACATGTCCACACACGTCTACGCTCACTCACGTCTACGCTCCCTCACGTTCACGCACACTCATGTATGCTCATGTCCACGAACGCACACGTCCACGCATGCACCCCCCATCCATCCATCCATCCACGCTCACGTCCACGAACGCACACGTCCACGCATGCACCCCCATCCATCCATCCATCCATCCATCAATTCATTCATTCATTCATACATACATACATACAAACATACAAGCATACATACATACATACATACATACATATTTACCCTCTGGATCCACCGATGAGCAGGAGGCCGGAAGAGGAGGCGGGGAGAGGAGGCAGAGGCAGAGGAGCCGCACAGCCGGAGGCAGAGCCGGGTCGGCTGCAGCGGCGGGTGCACCGAGGTGTGCAGCCCGCCGCAGGAGGTGAGGGGGGCAGCACACAGGGCAGAGCTGGGGGCTGCCTGGGGGGGTCTGTAGGAGGGGATCGGACAGCGTTGCTGGCGCGCACACCGCGGGTGCAGCCCGCCGGCATATGCATAATAATAGAGGGGGGCGGGCGGTTTGGGGGGACGGTGGGGGGCCCCCAGTGAGTCATGGAGCGGGAGGGAGGTGAGGAGGGGTGGACACATGCCGATCCGCCCCTCCAGATCTGATTGGAGAGCTCCAATCAGATCTGGAGGGGTGAATCCCTGTGATTCCCTCCGATCGGCAGTTTCACTTTTAAACTGCCGATCGGAGGGGTCCTGGGCACGGGGGGGTTAATCCACCCCCTGTGGGGTCATCTACAGGTTGTCACAGAGCAGCAGCATCTGTGACACCTGAGCGACCCCACTCACAGGAGCTGCAGCAGCTCAAATCTGCCAGGACGTTGTGCAACGTCCTGTGTCGGGAACGGGCAGAAACACAGGACGTTGCACAACGTCCTATGTCGGGAAGGGGTTAATTATCTCTTTTGCGAGCCTTTTCTGACTATTTAAGACCCTCCCCAAACTTGTGAACAGCACTCATACATGGTCAACATGGGAAAGACAAAGGAGCATTCCAAGGCCATCAGAGACAAGATCGTGGAGGGTCACAAGGCTGGCAAGGGGTACAAAACCCTTTCCAAGGAGTTGGGCCTACCTGTCTCCACTGTTGGGAGCATCATCCGGAAGTGGAAGGCTTATGAAACTACTGTTAGCCTTCCACGGCCTGGACAGTCTTTGAAAGTTTCCTCCCGTGCCAAGGCCAGGCTTGTCCGAAGAGTCAAGGCTAAGCCAAGGACAACAAGGAAGGAGCTCCGGGAAGATCTCATGGCAGTGGGGACATTGGTTTCAGTCAATACCATAAGTAACATACTCCACCGCAATGGTCTCCGTTCCAGTCGAGCTGTAAGGTTCCTTTACTTTCAAAGCGTCATGTCAAGGCTCGTTTACAGTTCGCTCATGATCACTTGGAGGACTCTGAGACAGACTGGTTCAAGGTTCTATGGTCTGATGAGACCAAGATCGAGATCTTTGGTGCCAACCACACACGTGACGTTTGGAGACTGGATGGCAATGCATATGACCCCAAGAATACCATCCCTACAGTCAAGCATGGTGGTGGCAGCATCATGCTGTGGGGCTGTTTCTCAGCCAAGGGGCCTGGCCATCTGGTCCGCATCCATGGGAAGATGGATAGCACGGCCTACCTGGAGATTTTGGCCAAGAACCTCCGCTCCTCCATCAAGGATCTTAAGATGGGTTGTAATTTCATCTTCCAACAAGACAATGACCCAAAGCACACAGCCAAGAAAACCAAGGCCTGGTTCAAGAGGGAAAAAATCAAGGTGTTGGAGTGTCCTAGTCAGTCTCCTGACCTTAACCCAATTGAAAACTTGTGGAAGGAGCTCAAGATTAAAGTCCACATGAGACACCCAAAGAACCTAGATAACTTGGAGAAGATCTGCATGGAGGAGTGGGCCAAGATAACTCCAGAGACCTGTGCCGGCCTGATCAGGTCTTATAAAAGACGATTATTAGCTGTAATTGCAAACAACGGTTATTCCACAAAATATTAAACATAGGGGTTGAATAATAATTGACCCACACTTTTATGTTTAAAATTTATAAAAATTCAACTGAGCAACATAACTTTTTGGTTTGTAAGATTTATGCTTCTGTTAATAAATCCTACTCTCGTTTGCAGTTTGAAGGCTCTAACTTATTTGCATCTTATCAAACCAGCTAAATCTGCAGGGGGTTGAATACTACTTGTAGGCACTGTATACCTCCCTCCTTACCCTGCCTACCAGCGGACGTCGGCATAATAAACCTCTACTACCAGTACTAAGACGTCCAGTGTCGTTGGTGTATTTTCCTCTCTGGCAGCAGCGCGGACATTAAGGTACTTCGTCCAAAATACCTGATCACAGCACCGCACCTCGTGGAAGTACAGTCCCTGCAGCAGCTGCATTGTTTGAGCGATTAAGCTGGTTGTGTGCTACACAACCTGACCAGGTGAGCAAATCTGATTTTTTTCACATTTACCTGTCTATAAAGGATAAGACCCTATGTGCGCATTCTCAACCCTCTAGATATAGGCTATGGAGTGGGCTTTCTCTCCTCGCGGCTATGCCTCGTGGGATTCTGCGCTTCCAGGGAAACCAAAACCTCCTGGGAAGACTCTCTCACTACTTCTCCAACCACATTCTCTCTTCGGTGTTCTCCCTCCAACTGCTCAACACTTGGTGTTTCTCAACCCACTTGTCAGTGCGCACTTGCACTCCACCCACTTTGCTATATACACCCGCTACCCCTTGCCCAACCTAGAGTCCTAGGTGTAGGGTTGGTGTGTGCTGCGGTGTGGGTGTGTTTTCAACCATCTTGCCTTACCTGGCTGCACTTCCTTCTGTGGCCACCTGGTCGCAGGGGCGCCACATTCCCTCGGAGCTAAACTAACGTGTCCGCACATTGACACCTCCTATAAGCTCAAATTTTGTTTTTATAATAGCACAACAATAACATTTTTAACATTTCTTACCTTCCGGGAGGCACTTTCTTTAACGTTGCATTATAAATTAACTATGTACATTTTAACTGGGGCCTTACTCCTGCCCGTAAGTGCTGCAGGCCTCCTGGCCCTCGGGTCACCACATAATGTGGCCAAGGTCTCACTCTCCGTAACTAGCACCTTACGCCACTCTCTCCTCACCCCTTAGTCACACGGGTTGTCTTTTTCAGAGTGCCCTGTGGCGTAACAGCGCCAGTCTATGGCTCTACTGCACATTATAAAAGCTCAAAGTCAATTATTTAAGTGCTACATTACTCATATAAAAGCTTTGCTATAAAACCAATAGGGAGCACACAAGGTACTCAAACTATGTACATTTCAAGTCCGGGTCAATCATAGTCCATGACCACAAAGTTCTTTAAAACATTATTAAGCAGTTGGGAAGTCTACACACACATTCAGGAAAAGGATGGGGACACCAAAGAAAAACATCACATTCTCACTTACTCAAAAGCTGTCCAGGTACAGCTACTCCTTCTTCTGATCTTCCTTCTTTGGCAGTTTCCAAGGCAAAGTCTCCTTTCGAGCGTAAAGAACGGTCTGGATCGGTGCATTCTCATGTACAGAATTTTCCAGGGACACCTCTTGCAGGGACCTCACGGTACTGGTCAGCGTCTCCATGCTCTTGTGCAGATCCCACAGCTCAGTGTTCGGCTTGTGACCCCATCTCCTACCAACGGTGGAATAATACACCCATGAAGGGCATCCTCAATAGTCTCTAACCTCTGCCATTTCTGGAAAGGCCATCAGGTCAGCTCCAGGATTCTCCCACCAGCATCTCATGATCTCCTCGCTCACCTCCTGCATTGAGGGCGCTGGAATCAGTGGTTCTGGCAAGCCCGGGCAACTCTGCTCCAAAGCCCCCAATAAGTCGCTCATCTGCATCGGCCCTGCGCACTCTCCTGCAGGCCGGGATTCTGGGCTGCGACCACCCATCCGGGTGCCGCTCTCTCTCTGGGACTCTTGCTACGCTCCGCGCCCGGGTTTCTCCACCACTCCTTTCTTCCGTGGGCCCGTCAATATTCAGCCTCAATATTCCCCTCCTAGTATCCATCTCCGGGTACTCCTCTGCTTCCGTCCGGAGGTCTACATACGGCGGCTGTTCTCCACGTTGTTCATTCTCTCCTCCCTTTCCCGGGGCGTTGCCAATTCTTGCCGCACTGTCGGCTGACCCACTCCCAGGTGGGGCTACATCAAGTTGATTGGCATTGCGCTCCCCCGGAGTGAAGGATGGCAGGGGTGGGATCTTCTTTTCCTGCTACTGGCTGGCTCGACCCACGATGAGGGGCACTGGCACGCCCCGCACCAAGCACATAGCGTCAGTCTTTTTGGGCCGCCATTATGGGGATTCGTTCTACATAGTCCAAATACAAATTCAATAAAGTCTTTTTGGCACACAGTACCCGCAGATTTTACGGGAATGGTTTGAGGGTACCGTGTCACATTGCACATTGGCAGAATCCTGAGGTGCAAAAACAGCGGAACCCCCAAAAGAGACCCTATTTCTCAAACTAAAACCTTCAGAGAATTCATCTAGGGGAATAGTGACACAACAAATGTTTCACATTGTATACCATTGGACCAAAAAGAAAATGAAATGTTTACCACTAAAATGTTACTTTAACCCTAGTTTTTTTATTTTAATTTTGGCAAAGGAAAATGAAGGTGAAAATGGCCCCGTAATTTGCAATGCAATTTCTCCTGTAGGCAGTAGTACCACATGTGTGGTCACACAGTCATGTTTGGAGTCATGGCAGGACTTGGAAGAAAAGAGCGTTATTTGACCTTTGAGCACAGATTTGGGAAGAACAGTTATGGGTGCTGTTTGCAGAGCCCCTGAGGTACCAGAACAGCAGAAAACAACAGAAGTGATTCCATTTTGGAAATTACACCCATCTTGGAATTCATCTGCAAATGAAGTTACTATTTTGTCTCCTCAGGTGGTTTCCAGAAACAAGCGCAAAGTTGGTGTTGCCGAGTGAAAATTGCAAATCAGCTCAATACCTGGTACCCAGCTTGTGCTTCTGGAGACTTGCAGCACTGCAGTGATACCAAACATGGATGGACGCTAACTATGGTTGAAGTGCACCGTGTGATGCAGCAAGGAGGGGGCATTTGGCTGTGAGAGCACAGATTTCACTAGATTTTTGGGGGGGATGTCGCACCCCGGGCACTGGGGTACTTGGAACTGGGCCCTGACGTCTTCAAAGGCTGTGGGGTTGACACGGTCACGTGACCCGGCTCCATGGTCCCAGCTGCGGCAATAAAAAGGGGAATGATCAAAGGGGATTAAAGTTTAGTCAATTGTAGTTCGTGACGCCACCCATGGTTTGTGGCCAGTGTGGGCCACCGCTGCCGTTCAGGCCCTTGAAGATGCTGGTGATGGCGGCAGCCGGGATGGTGAGCTCTCCACGGGTAGGGCTTGGTTCCCCAGGGCAGATATGCAGGTGAAATGTTCAGATGCCGCACTCTCAAGCAGTCCCCACTGTGGCCAGGCAATCCAGTGTGCGGCTCTACAGGGGAACCTCTGCCATTGCAGCACCAATAAATCTTGCACGCAAGTCCTGAGTTCACCGGGTACTTTACTGCTTAGGTTTCACGTAAACACAGTCACTTCACAGTCACTTTACAGCAGTTTACTTGCGGTCCCGGTGACCAGTCAGCAGCTGGGACGGTTTGCTAGGGGCACCCCTTTCAAAGTACTTTCAGGCCTCTCTGCTCAGTCCCACGCACATTCCCCGGTCCAGCAGTTGTGGACTTCCCTTGGACGGTCCCTTGCGAGACTCCTAGCTCTGTGACAGCCTTTCTGGTTCAGTGTCGGAGGTCTGGTTCCAGGCATACAGTCCCTTCACCCCGCCGGTTAATTTATGGCTTGGGCTTGCAGCGCCCTACCATGTCAACAGGGTGGGCTCCCTGGTGTTGGCCTGGTCCCACAGTGTCCCTATTGGCTCGAGTGCACTGTGGACCCCCTCTGCTCTTTCTTGGTACTTAGCTCGGGACCCGGAACGGCCATTCGGTGGCACAGGCCGGGTTCTTTCCCACAAGTGTTACAGATTCTTAGCTTGTTAGGTGTTTCTGCCTGGGAGTCCAGTTCCTACTCATCTCACAGCTCGCCGGGAACTTAAACCTATGCTCACTCCTCGAGCCCTCCCAAATTAATGTTCCTAGGTTTTTAATTTAGTTCCTCCACCCCCTTCCTGGGTTCTCTACCTTCTCTCCGCCCTCCACTCAGCTCTCCCCACTATCCCTTGCCTGACATGTAGTACTAGGTCTAGGGATTGGGGGATGTGTTGGGTGTTGGTGTGGGCTGGCTAGCTTACCTGTCCCAGCTGCTGTATCTTTCTGTGGCCACCGGTCTGCAGGGTAGCTACAGGGGCAGCTATGTCACTTTTCCAACTACCATTAACATGGAAATGCCTTATATTTTGTTAATAGATGACTAACCTGAGTGGAAACCTGTGTTTTGTGGGTTGAATTTAAGTTTTTATTGGCACCATTTTGGGTACATGACATATTGGATCATTTTTAAGGTTCCGTTTATATTTAATCCTAGTACTTATGTTACAAAAGATGAGCAACTTGTACCCTTCAGAGGATGTTCATACAATACATGCCCGGTAAACCAGACAAGTATGGAATAAAAATCATCTGGATGTGTGATTCTGCAAATTATTATGGCATAAATGGTCTCATCTAGGGTCTGAGATTGTAAAAACACTTGATGTACCAATATACAATTCAGCTAGAAACATTACCATTGGACAATTATTTTACCAATGTTGCACTGGGCAATTTTCTGCTTGATAAAGCTGTTACACTTGTTGGTACTATAAAGCCAAACCGACAAGAAATTCCTCAAGCAATGAAACACAATCCACAGTGAGCACTTTATGACAGTGTCTTTGGTTTCAACAACAAAGCGACACTGGTATCTTACAAAGCGAAGAAGGAGAATCTGTTATGTCACTCAGTACCACGTATCATGATTGCAGTGTTGACAGCAATGACAGGAAATTGAAACCAGAAATCATCTTGTATTACAATAAAACTAAAGGAGGTGTAGACAAAATGGATGAAATGGTGGCAGAATATTCATGCAAGAGGCAAACAAGACATTGGCCTATATTCATTTTTTCAAATATGCTTGATGTAACAGCCCTGAATTCATTATTTACACAGAAACTCATCCAGAATTCTATGCAAAGAGGAAGGACAGGAGACGCCTATTCTAGATGGACCTTTGCCATGAACTTGTAATGCCTCACATGATGGAGCGAAGCAACATGAAATGCTTGCCAAAGCAAACTAAAGAAGCAATGAAACGGTGTGGTGTGGCGCCCCGCAACGAGTGCGTCACAAGGGAGTATTGCAGCCGCAATATTCTCTGACACAGCAGTGATATAGTTAACTTTGAGATCCAACCCAACATGCATCACCTAGAACAGAGGGCCAATCCTAGGTCCTGGTGGGTGGAGTGTTAGGGAAGTGTAGTAGAACACACAATAGTCTAGACCAGAACAGAAGAGCCTGGAATCTAGAGCGAAGCCTAGAACACAGAGCTTGGAGAGGAGCGGGGGCTCCGCACCCCGTGCGGGCCCCTGGGCCGTCACCGGTCGGGTGTCAGCACCTGAGGCTTTAACTACCGGGATTGGGCGTTATCTACACGGGTTCCCAAAAGACTCCCGTGCCCATAACCTACAGCCGGTTCACTGGTACCGAAGCTGGCAGCAGTTCACCTCTGCTACGCGAACCAGAAGCGTGGAGGAGCAGCTTCACAGGAGCACCCCACCACCAGCCAACTTCCAGTCGTCTAACCAGCGGTGTACCCACCGAGGGATCCAAGGCTCCCCAAAACATCCAGAACGTACATCATGGATAGGGCATTGAAGCAGCCTCCCCGTACCCGACCTGGTATTCCTGGGCGACACTGGCAACCAATTAGTTAGAATGGAGGAACACTTGCGGATCTCTGAGGGACACTATCACTGCTGAAGTCCACCCGGTCCACTACCTGTAACCACTGTATACCATGTACTGCATACTGGTTACAGTAAAGACCCGTTATAGAGACTTTCTGTGTCTGTGCTTCCTTATGAACTGTTCGTCCGCACAACAAGGTAACCGCAGGTGCCGCACAACATCTTGAGCAGCTCCAGCCTCCGGGGATCACCGCTCAGCCTGTGGGGAGCGTAACATCTTGCTGCTGTCCATCCCCTGGAGGCTCCGCAGCGTCGGTAGTCCTTACCGAATCTACTCATAGGTGGCATCATGAATAAATTAAAAACCCCTTTAATCTGTTCCACCAAGACGTCTTCACTTTTGATCTGCACTACACCGGGCCCCACTACCGGCAGGCGCGGTCCACCCGTGACAAGGAGGAAGGAAGCATCGCCTGTCTAAACCGAAATCCCGGCCACGGTGAGTCAGAAAATGGCGTCACGAACAGGATACGAGCAGGCCCGTTACCCAACGGGTATAATGTGCTTAAAATGGACTTTATTGTCTACAATTTGGACTTTGTTCGTCCCTAAAAGAACTTTCCCGCCTTTTCACCATTGGGTCAAGATGGTGCCCAAGATGGCGTTCCCGCCACAAGAAGCTGCCACGTGCAAGCCCAGGAGTGAGTCAACCCCCCCCTCATCGTGGGAGGGCTAAAGACAAAAGGCGCCAAACTCTCTGTCCGCCCTGATTGCTCGAATCAACCATGGGGGCGGACCCCAAAGACTTTTCCCACGATTGGACTACAAAAGCCCACAGGAAATGGGAGTGTCACACAGAGAGAACTTCTTCACCAGCTCTACCAGAACGCTTACCGGTTCAACGGGTGTGGTTTCCCTCCAAGGAAGAAAATGTCCAGCATGAGACTCCAAGACCTAATGCGGGAGGTCGAGGCGGAGGCCAGAGCAGCCATTAGCCAACCGGGTCCGGATCCTGCCCTTATCATAGACGGCAGCCCCGACTTCTGGCTCGAGGCTCTACAAGACCTCCGGGTGAGGTTACTAGAGACTGTGGAATGGACGATTCGCAGCTGGAGTGCGACCCTAGGCAGACGACTACACCATGCGATGCAGCAGAGCCGACCGGGTACCGCTACTCCAAGCCCAGACGACGTCACCAGCTTCTCGACCGCCTCACCGTCGCCCACCACCTGTCCTGCTTCGTCACCAGAGCCAATCGACTGCATCATTCCGGTGAGGACCACAGCTCGACCCGTACCAGCGGTCGAACCCGCAGCTGACCTCGTTCTTGAGCCGGAGCTCATAATACGCTCCATAGAAGAACTTGACCTTTACCAGGTTCCCACCGAGGAACCCGCGACATGTTTCACCACTACAGAGACTGTCGCCTGTTTTATCCCCGTACCGGAGGCTTCCCTTGCAACTGCCGAGGCCTACCTGGTAACCGGGATTGAAACACCTTTACCTGCGGAAACAGATGAAGAGGCAGGCAGCCTGGAAGCCCTGCAGGACGTCCCTACGGAAGGATCTGTAGCACCACCGCCCCGTTGTACAACGGAACTAGCTTCAACATCTCCAACCATCGAGCAGCCTGATGTGGTCATCGAGGAAGAGGTCGGAGAGGATGACGACGAGACCCACAGCACCGCTGAGGATTTCGACACCGGGTTCGCTTGGGGAGATACCGAGGAACTTCCTACCGGGCATACAGCTCGGGTACACTGGTCGGGTGCAATGCCGACACCTTCCCCTGTGCCGTTCCACCGGGTGCCGATACAGACAGCCCGCCAAGTTCAAGCTTCCCGCCAAACCACCAGCTCCACTACTCATCTCTACACCCCGAGCCGTAACGACGGAGATGTACGCCAGAGACGACGAGAGCAGTGGCAAGCCCGAGAACGCGCCAACATGCAGGCCCGTGCCGAGGCTCGCCGCCAGCCGCCGCTGTCTGCTGAACTCTGCCGTGAAGGTAGAATTTCCACCTTTAATTTACATACCGGGTGGGGGTTCGCTTGGGAGGTGGGTTTGAATGAGGAGGTGTTTGTGGGGCGCCGGGACGTTGAGTCAAACTTGCCAAGAGGACATCCCGATCGCGACCTATAACGGGGCGATATTATCACCTATGAGCGCTACGCTTGTGCAGATGGGTGGTTCGCTATCCGGGTGCGCCATCATTCTCTGTGCCAGTGATTCAAAAGACTTGGACTCACTCAATAACTCTGCTTTCTGTTTGATCACTAACTGTGAGATCTTGCGGATACAGCCTGGACTCTAGTTAAAGGACAGCCGACCGCACGCTGGGTCCGCACAAAGTGATTACCTGTTTCTTTGCTTATGTCACCAAAGCATATCTTTACCTGTTTTTCATTCTAATAAAAGTGTGTCATATATGTCATAAAAATACAAAAACCTCTGTAATGTGGGTAGTGTGACGCTTGGGGACAAGCTAATTCAACCAAGGGGGAGTGTGGCGCCCCGCAACGAGTGCGTCACAAGGGAGTATTGCAGCCGCAATATTCTCTGACACAGCAGTGATATAGTTAACTTTGAGATCCAACCCAACATGCATCACCTAGAACAGAGGGCCAATCCTAGGTCCTGGTGGGTGGAGTGTTAGGGAAGTGTAGTAGAACACACAATAGTCTAGACCAGAACAGAAGAGCCTGGAATCTAGAGCGAAGCCTAGAACACAGAGCTTGGAGAGGAGCGGGGGCTCCGCACCCCGTGCGGGCCCCTGGGCCGTCACCGGTCGGGTGTCAGCACCTGAGGCCTTAACTACCGGGATTGGGCGTTATCTACACGGGTTCCCAAAAGACTCCCGTACCCATAACCTACAGCCGGTTCACTGGTACCGAAGCTGGCAGCAGTTCACCTCTGCTACGCGAACCAGAAGCGTGGAGGAGCAGCTTCACAGGAGCACCCCACCACCAGCCAACTTCCAGTCGTCTAACCAGCGGTGTACCCACCGAGGGATCCAAGGCTCCCCAAAACATCCAGAACGTACATCATGGATAGGGCATTGAAGCAGCCTCCCCGTACCCGACCTGGTATTCCTGGGCGACACTGGCAACCAATTAGTTAGAATGGAGGAACACTTGCGGATCTCTGAGGGACACTATCACTGCTGAAGTCCACCCGGTCCACTACCTGTAACCACTGTATACCATGTACTGCATACTGGTTACAGTAAAGACCCGTTATAGAGACTTTCTGTGTCTGTGCTTCCTTATGAATTGTTCGTCCGCACAACAAGGTAACCGCAGCTGCCGCACAACATCTTGAGCAGCTCCAGCCTCCGGGGATCACCGCTCTGCCTGTGGGGAGCGTAACATCTTGCTGCTGTCCATCCCCCGGAGGTTCCGCAGCGTCGGTAGTCCTTACCGAATCTACTCATAGGTGGCGTCACGAATAAATTAAAAACCCCTTTAATCTGTTCCACCAAGACGTCTTCACTTTTGATCTGCACTACACCGGGCCCCACTACCGCAGGCGCGGTCCACCCGTGACAAGGAGGAAGGAAGCATCGCCTGTCTAAACCGGAGTCCCGGCCACGGTGAGTCAGTGGCATACTGTTTCAGGATATTGCAGGGTCAGGAGACAGAAAATGAAAGCGTTGTTTCATTTGTCCAAGAAACTTAGAGAGGAAAACTATCACTTATGGGGAAAATGTTTGTAAAAGACATCTAAGGGAAAGATAACATGTGAAAATTGTTTGGAAGACAAATAAAATTGAAAAGAAAAAGTTAGAAAAGAGATATAGCTGCAGCTAGTTTATTCTAGATTTATATACCTTCGTGTTTTTTCATATCTTTGTTTGAAATTTGGAAAAAAAAATATTTTTGGTGTCTTCTACAAAAAATTATAATTAATATGTTGTGCATTATTCATATCTTATTTTGCAATTTTGAAATAAACCTTTAAAAGTTATTTCTGTGAGTTTCTTCATATGATTTGCATTACGTAAAAGTGTAGCTTTATGACGTCATGCATTCTAGGGTTAATATTAGGTCTAGCAGTGCCCGCCTTCTTGTTGGGTCCTGAACCAGTTGTGAAAGGTAATTGTCTCTCATAGTTGTCAAAAACCTATTACCTTTGCTGGAACTGCAGGTTTCTGTTCCCCAATGTATTTCAGGGTAGTTGAAGTCCCCCATAATAATGACTTCTCCGAGTCGCTGCTTCATCTATTTGCTTTACGAGGATATTCTCCTCCACCTCCATTATTGTTGGCGACTAATAAACTGTGTAAGAACTGTACTTCTTCTATGCTGATCTCACAGGAGAAGTTGTCCTTGTGGAAGCTGTGGGGTTCCCTTTGTTATTTGATTCACATTTGTTTGTCTCTCTTCCAGTGTTGTCTTAATATAGTAGTTAGACTAGTGTACGGCTACCCTGTTCACTAGCCACAGCTAGCTCAGGGGCAGCGAGGGTTTAGGCATATGTTCTAACACGAGGGGAAGTAACTGTCTAGGGATGATAGGGAGTGCAGGGTTTAGTCTCAGGTGAGTGCTTAGTTGTCACTCCTCTCCCTATATTCAGGTCACCCCTTTACCTTTTCCCTGGTTTTCCCTCTTTTTGCACCACATGCCTGGTGTCTATTCGCACTGTTGTGACAGCATTCTCATCAGATTTTGTGGATCAGACTGCGCCTTAAAGTCTACAGGAATTAGTATAAAATAGATGACACAAGAACACAGACTTTGTGCTTCAAAAATTCCATCCAAGTTTCATCTATTCTTACCCGATCTATTGTTTAGAGTTAATGGATAAAAAAGTTCAGTCATTCTAAAGTGAATAAAAGGACGATAAAATAAATGGAAGCAACTAGGAAGACAAGAAAATCTGTCTGTTTCTGTCGGATGGTAACACTTCCACAGATGTGTGAATGAAGCCTTAGTGTTAGTGAACGGTAACAGTATTGCTGTGAAAATAATGTTTATAGAGTAACTGTAATTTTAACCTCTTCCAAACATAACATCTTATGTCCGTTCCCTGTGTATGGCTTACATCAAATACAAAGATTATGTCGCTCACTTGTCTTCGTTCTCCTGTGTCCCTCCCTCTCATCATGGATCTCAGCGGGCTTCAGGCTGCCTCCAAACACAACAGATGATTATCCAGCAAGTGTAGGAGCTTGGCACTCCAACTTCATAAAATCTCCATTTATTAGAAATTGGTTAAGAACAATTTTTTGCACATGAAATTCCAAAAAGTCAGTGTATCATGGTCTTTAGGCGACGCATTTCGGCTACTGAGTAGCCTTACTCAAGATTACAGTTCATTGCAGAAATTAGACTGCTTAAATAGTCCTTTCAGAAACCAAAATGGATTAATGTTGATTGGACACACCAGGATAAGCCCATACTGATTCTTGTTCTGCCCATAACATAGGGTTACTCCACTCCAAGGGTTAGTTCATGAAGGAGACCTGCAGTGACAAAATCATGCTTGGGAAATGATACTCCCATGTAACCTTATTATATCTAATGCCATTGGTTTAGAATATATTAGTAGCATATAATTATAATGAATACTTCTCATATATATATAAAACACATCTAATTTCATATAAATATATTTACTTCCCATCGTTGCATTTCTCATAAAATAATGTTGATACTTGTACGTGGTTTAAGTGTGATTTCCCCTTCCCCATGACAGCACCGACAGTGAGAGGATGGCACTCGCCCACAGGAACAGGAAACCTACAGCAAAAATAAAAAGGGAGGCAGGCACCTGTCAACACTCAATGTGGTTTCCTGTTCCTGTGGGTGCAGGTGCCTGCAGCAAGTTCTGCGGATTACCTGGAGGGAGTTCCCTCTGTGGAGTGCAGGTCCTGTGCGGGGGAAGAGACCAAGGCACGACAGTGACTGACGGCCGGGCACAGCGGCGTACGCCCGTTATCCTAGCGTCGAAGGAGGCTGCAGGAGGTTCTGGAAAACAGTGCCCATCGTCATCGCAGGGCTCCCCGCCCGCCGCTCCTGCCTGGAGGTCTGGGCTGGGGGCGGAGGCGTGTCCCTCTGATGGCAGGTGCCGGATGGCATGGGACCACTTCCAGGCTCCTGGCGGGGACCGGAAGTGTGTGGTTTGCTGGGCACTTCTGGTCTGGAAGCCGCCTTCAGGGTGCACACACCGCACCTGTAACATATCCATAAAGGGCTGCAGGGCCGGTGAGAGGTGGGAGCAGCAGCTCAAAGGCCGTGTTTCCGGAAGTGCATTGGCTGATCACCACAGCATGGCAGACCCTGCAGCAAGGACCCATGATGCTTCAGAGGATCCCAAATCCCAGTCCACCATGGTACTTCCAGGCTTATGGATGGGTGAGTGCCTTTGTAAGGAAAAACATGTATGCTAATGGGTGCTTTCTGTGTCATTTTTTAGGGTAAAAAAGCCACCTCTAAACAGAAACACAAGGTTTGTGCTCTTTTGTGATAAGTTTCTGCCCAAAGAGGATGAGAAGCAGATGTGTCACCCATGTATAGAGAGAACTGTGGTGGAGGAAACCCCCTTCACTGTTTGATAACATTAAGCCCCTGATTAACATTAGGCACGAAGTTAAAAACGACTGTCAGAAGGGAGATTGTGCAAGTTACGGGGACATCCTCTAGTGCAGCCTGACCCCCTGCCCCCTGCAGAGGCCCCGGCTGTTAATGTCAGCTCCAAAGACGAACCAGGTGAACTAGCCCTGTCAGATCACTCAGAGGCAGCTTCCTCAGATGAGGAATTGGGCCACCCATATTTTTCAGCAGAGGATATAGGAAAATTGCTGAAGCTGGTCAGACCCACTATGGCTGGAGAGACCCCTAGAGAGCCGCAGTCTATACAGGACTCAATGTTCAATAATCTCGAGAAGAAAAAACATTGTCTCTTCCCCTTTCACAGCAACCTGTTTGCACTTATTAAAAATGAGAGGCAAAAGGCGATTAAGAAACTGGCGGTTCCCCAAACCCTAAAACGTAAATACCCTTTCAGTGATGATGTCTGTGGAAAATGGTAAAAGTGCCAAAACTTGATACAGCATTCGCCAAAACATCAAAAGGGGTTGCACTCCCCTTTGAGGACCTGGATTCCCTAAAAGGCCCCTTAGATAAAAAGGTGGATGCTTTTCTAAAGTCACAGGAAGCATCGACATGGCCCTTTAAGCCAGGGGTAGCAGCCACTTGTACTGCAAGATCAATGCCTAAATGGCTGGAGGAGTTAAAGAATGAGATAAAGGACAATCGTCCAAGAGAAAAACTCCTTGAAGCAATACCTTCACTAGAGAAAGAAGCAGGGTTTCTGGTGGACGTGTCTGTAGACTGTGTCTGTTTTGCCGCTCGTTCATGCACCCTAACAAACTCTGGTTACAGAGCGCTGAGGTTGAAAAATTGGACTGCAGATTTTCAGTCAAATATTAAGTTCTGTGCTGTCCCATGTGAAGGGGAATACTTATTTGGGAAGACATTGGATGATACAGTTAGGGCCAGAAATATTTGGACAGTGACACAATTTTCGCGAGTTGGGCTCTGCATGCCACCACATTGGATTTGAAATGAAACCTCTACAACAGAATTCAAGTGCAGATTGTAACGTTTAATTTGAAGGGTTGAACAAAAATATCTGATAGAAAATGTAGGAATTGTACACATTTCTTTACAAACACTCCACATTTTAGGAGGTCAAAAGTAATTGGACAAATAAACATAACCCAAACAAAATATTTTTATTTTCAATATTTTGTTGCGAATCCTTTGGAGGCAATCACTGCCTTAAGTCTGGAACCCATGGACATCACCAAATGCTGGGTTTCCTCCTTCTTAATGCTTTGCCAGGCCTTTACAGCCGCAGCCTTCAGGTCTTGTTTGTTTGTGGGTCTTTCCGTCTTAAGTCTGGATTTGAGCAAGTGAAATGCATGCTCAATTGGGTTAAGATCTGGTGATTGACTTGGCCATTGCAGAATGTTCCACTTTTTTGCACTCATGAACTCCTGGGTAGCTTTGGCTGTATGCTTGGGGTCATTGTCCATCTGTAGTATGAAGCGCCGTCCAATCAACTTTGCAGCATTTGGCTGAATCTGGGCTGAAAGTATATCCCGGTACACTTCAGAATTCATCCGGCTACTCTTGTCTGCTGTTATGTCATCAATAAACACAAGTGACCCAGTGCCATTGAAAGCCATGCATGCCCATGCCATCACGTTGCCTCCACCATGTTTTACAGAGGATGTGGTGTGCCTTGGATCATGTGCCGTTCCCTTTCTTCTCCAAACTTTTTTCTTCCCATCATTCTGGTACAGGTCGATTTTTGTGTCATCTGTCCATAGAATACTTTTCCAGAACTGAGCTGGCTTCTTGAGGTGTTTTTCAGCAAATTTAACTCTGGCCTGTCTATTTTTGGAATTGATGAATAGTTTGCATCTAGATGTGAACCCTTTGTATTTACTGTCATGGAGTCTTCTCTTTACTGTTGACTTAGAGACAGATACACCTACTTCACTGAGAGTGTTCTGGACTTCAGTTGATGTTGTGAACGGGTTCTTCTTCACCAAATAAAGTATGCGGCGATCATCCACCACTGTTGTCATCCGTGGACGCCCAGGCCTTTTACAGTTCCCAAGCTCACCAGTCAATTCCTTTTTTCTCAGAATGTACCCAACTGTTGATTTTGCTACTCCAAGCATGTCTGCTATCTCTCTGATGGATTTTTTCTTTTTTTTCAGCCTCAGGATGTTCTGCTTCACCTCAATTGAGAGTTCCTTTGACCGCATGTTGTCTGGTCACAGCAACAGCTTCAAAATGCAAAACCACACACCTGGAATCCACCCCTGACCTTTTAACTACTTCATTCATTACAGGTTAACGAGGGAGACGCCTTCAGAGTTAATTGCAGCCCTTAGAGTCCATTGTCCAATTACTTTTGGTCCCTTGAAAAAGAGGAGGCTATGCATTACAGAGCTATGATTCCTAAACCCTTTCTCCGATTTGGATGTGGAAACTCTCATATTGCAGCTGGGAGTGTGCACTTTCAGCCCATATTATATATATAATTGTATTTCTGAACATGTTTTTGTAAACAGCTAAAATAACAAAACTTGTGTCACTGTCCAAATATTTCTGGCCCTAACTGTATATTAGAGAAAGCAGCTGACAAGAAGAAGCACTTCCCAACACCTCCTTACTCTAAGTCCCGTCAATCCTTTCTGGGATCAGGTAGTGGTAGAGGACATCGGGGTCGATCAAATGACAGAACTGTGCGAGGTCGTCCATGGAAAGACAGGAAGGACAGAGGATTCCTCTTTAACAAACCTTGCTTTAACCCCCCCCCCCCCCAGCAGCAATGACGCCAGGCGGCCAGTCGGAGGAAGGTTGCGGGTTTTTGTCAATCAGTGGGCCTTTTTGCCGACCTCGGCATGTGTAGTCAAATTGATAGCCGAGGGACTACAATTTAATTTTTCCCCTCTCCCACCTCAACGGATGATTGTGACCCGAGTAGCCAGGAGCAATCAGGACACATAAAAGAAGTCCTGCTCCTGATACAGAAGAGGGTGCTTGTTAAAGTGCAAGATCAAGAGTCAGGCAAGGGATTTTACAGCACCTTGTTCCTTACACCCAAACAGATGGGTAGTTGAGGATGATCTTCAATTTGAAGATGCTAAATCAATACCTAAGAGTGGAAAAATTCAAATTGGAGAGCCTGAAGTCAGCAGTGAGACTTCTGTACCCACATTGTTATATGGCGGTAGTAAATCTAAAAGACTGTTACTACCACCTGCCAATTTTTGGAGAACATCAGCAGTATCTAAGAGTAGCATGAGAGGTTGAAGGGATTTCTACCCATTTGCAGTATCAATTCCTTTCTTTTGGCCTGTCACTAGCACCTTGTATCTTGACAAAAATAGTTGCCGAAATGCATTGGTGCTAATGTCTCATTCCTGGTAAGGACCATTGGGTACTCAGAACCAGGCTCTCTCATCGTCGTCTAGGGCTGCGGGATGTCGTGGTGGCGTGACCCGGTCCGTGATCCCCTGGTCGGGTGAGCATTTAAAAAGGGTAATTGGAAAAATGGAGAAAAATAAAATAGAAGTTTTAAAAATAAAAGTGTTGTGACGCCACCCGTGGAATGCGGTCGGTATAGCCGCTGCTGCAGTCGGGACTTCTGGGGATGATGGGAGTAGCAGCGAGGATGGTTGCGCTCTCCTTGGGTCCCCAGGGCAACCGAGTAGTCCGCTGTAGTGCAAGGCTTGTCGGGGTATAGGGTTCGCAGGCACAGTCAGGCAGTCCCCTGATGCCAGTTCACGAAATCAGTCTATCTTTCTTCAGGTGCAGTAATCATAGTCTCACACAGCATTTAGCTTTAACCTGGTTTACTCTTTTTCTCGGCAGATGGTAGTTTACAAACAGTACAGTGGTGGCTCCGGTGTGGTCTAAGCAGCCAGGATGGTTCATCACAATCACCCCTTTTCGTGTTCCTTTCATGGGCCTTTCGGTCTGTCCACACGCTAGTGAGTCGCCCGGGCAGTGGGGACTCGGGTATCCAGGCCCTTTCCGCTGTGGTTGGGGATGTCACTGGTGGCCTGCCTGGACCCGTGGCCCCAGAGACCGAACTTAAAAAGGGTAATATATGTACAGGGGAAATACAGTTTATAATATAGTTCACGTGACGCCACCTGCAGCTTTTGGTGATTGAGCACCAGCGCCGCTTCAGTCCTCCAGAGGGTGGTATAGCAGTCTTGAGGGTACAGCTCCCGGCAGGTAGCGCTAACCCCCCGGGCAGGGATGTACCGGTGATGATAGGGGTGCTGGTGATGGATAGAGCACAGGGTGGCAGAGAGGAAAAGACATGGAAACTCTTTCACTTTACCCTGGTGCTTTACTTGGTAAACCGGTCAGATGGCAAAGCAGTTGACAGGAAAACAGTCTTTTCAGCAGGTAGCCGGCCGGGTAGTCATAGAAGGATGTAATGTCTATCTGAGGCCACCTACGATATTCCTTCTGCTTTCTTTTCCCTCTGCGTCTTTCTCTCGGTCATCTGATCTCTGCGCCTCCTACTATCTGTGCGCTGTCCTGTGCTCCCTCTTGGCTACCAGGCCCGTTGGGTGAAAGGAGGCTCCCTTCTATTTCTTCCAAGGGGCTCAACCCGGTTTAGGGACGACTGGCGGGGTTACATGTTCTGAACAGTTGTCAGGACCTCTAGAGAGATCCTCGACTGGCCGGTGTTGACGGTTGAGGACTAAATTTTGCCTGCACCGTGTCTCGGGGCCGGTTCTCCGTTGCGGACTAGGATCCCCTAGGGCACGTCACTTGGCCCGACACTGGGTCAACTCCTTCCTCTCTTCTTATTCCTTTTCTTTCTCTGTTCTGTCTGACTTCTCTCTCTCTTTCCTTCACCACTACTGTTCCTTTCTGCTCACTCTCTTCACTAGACTTACACTCCTCCCGCCGGGGCTGGGGCTCACCCTGGATCAGGTTAACTCTTCAGTCCCCCTACACTAAGTGTGTGAATGCAGGAATGAGAGTCTCATATTAACATTACACCCCCCTGATGACAGGAGTACTGCACGCTCTTATATGGGTGCCGTACCCCATCTGTGACACCTGACCAGGAGGGGCGCCACATTAGCTACGATCCAGAGGCCACAGGTTTCAGTGGGCGACCTACCCGGTTCCCTAACCCTAATACGGCGGCCTTCTTTTCACTGCACCGGAGGTTGGATCACGGGACATAAAGACCCCGCACCCTGCCGGGGTTTGTGGTTGGAGCGTAGAGCTTCCTGGCCACTTCAGCAGAGCCAGCACTCTGGTTCCAGCCCCAGCCCCTCAGTATCCCCGCTGATTCGAGTACACCGAGGGCTCTTTCTGTCTTTCACCATAGTCTGCCGCTCAGACCCAGACAAGCCTCATGGTGGCACAGGCCACTGGGTCAGCTGTTGGCAGAAGCCAATATACAGTCCCTGTCAGGCACTTGCCTAAAAACAGCGGACAACATAGTGGCAGATTTTCTAAGCTGACATGTGTTACATCAGTGGGAGTTGTCCCTAAATCAGGAGATATTTGGGAGAGTTTGTGCCAATTGGGGGTCCCAGACATAGATCTGTTCTCCACTCGTCAAAACTGACAGATGGAAAGATTCTATTCCATAAACCCAAGAGAAGCTCCAGAGGGGGTGGATGCTCTACTACATCACTGGGGGTTTCGACTAGCCTATGTGTCCACTCCCCATTCCAGTTGATCCCAATAGTATTGAGGAAAATTCGGGAGGACAAGGCACGAATAATACTAATTGCCCCCTTTTGGCCAAAGAAGGCATGATTCACAAGGCTAAGACATATGTCCATCTCGGACCTGTGGATTCTGCCAGATGTTGCAGATCTTCTGAACCAGGGCCCAGTTCTGCATCCCCAAGTTCACAGGCTTTATGTCGCAGCATGGAACATGAGAAGTGGCTCCTTTTAGCAATGGGATTTTCAGGGTCCTTAGTTGCCACTATACTCTCTTGTAGAAAAAAGCTCACATCGAACAAGTATGAGAACATTTGTAGAAAATTCCTTGACTTTTCAGTGCGTCACTTAACTCATGAAAGCCAACAGGTCCCAATGTCTAAGGTGCATAAATTTCTTCAGAGTGGGTTGGAGAAGGAGTTCTCAACCAGTACCCCCTTAAAGTACAAGTCGCTGCCCTGGTACTCTATTTGATCAAAAAATTGTGGACTACCCATGGGTTTATAGATTCAGTAGAGCCTTTTTTGGCAGCCATACCCTGAAAAGTCCTAAGGTTGCTCCCTGGGATCTAAATTTGGTCCTGAATGCCTTGACTACTGCTCCCTTTGAGCCCATCGCCTCTATTTCTGTAAAGGTGCTTACTCTGAAAACTGCCCTCATGGTCGCCCTGACGTCTGCTCGGTGTGTCTCTGATCTTCAGTCCCTCACTATCAATCCTCCGTTTACTACCATATTGGATGACAGAGAAATCTTAAGGCCTGACCTGGCTTTAGTTCCGAAGGTAAATACCAAAGTTCATAGGGACCAGGAGATAATTTCGCTGTCTTTTTGTGACAACCCAAAATCCCAGGGAGAACAAACTTTCCATTGCCTTGATGTCAGATGATGTCTGCTTCAATACTTAAACGTATCAAAACCTTGGCATGAATCATCTGCCCTCTTTGTCTCCTTTCAGGAGACACATAGAGAAAAACAGGCCTCTAAATCCACGAATGCTAGGTGGCTTCGTATGGCTATCTCACTTTCCTATTCTTCTTTGGTGCGAAGCCCCCCACTGGATATTAGGACTCACTCTAGAGGAGCAATTGCCACCTCCTGGGCTGAAAGGGCTAATGCATCTGTGGAACAGATATGCAGATCAGTTGTGTGGTCTTCTCCTTCCACTTTCTTTCACCATTATAGGCTAGATCTGCGCCTATGGGCTCTGGCATTTGGGAGGAAAGTTATTTCTGCTGTTGTCCCACCCAAGGAGTCTCTTCTATTTTGTCCTCTCACTGTCGGTGCTGTCATGGGGAAGGGAAAAAATGATAATTACTTACCGGTAATTTGATTTTCCAGAGCCATGACAGCACTGAGTAAGTTCCCTCCCTATCTTGATGGTTGTGTGGTGCACAAGTGTGTAGTGGTGTTGCATAAAAAAAAGAAAAAAAAAAGAAAATTTGTATATATCTGTTATAATGTTGTGTCATAAACATGTTCACTAATTAGGCGGCTACCTTGAATGCTCTGAAACATACTGAGTGGGGAGAAGTGCTGCTCCCCTTTTTATTTTTGCTGTAGATTTCCTGTTCCTGGGGTACCATCTCTCACTGTCGGTACTGTCATGGCTCTGTGCAGCAGTAGCTGAGTCGCGACTACCTGCCTCACAGAGGTCCAAGGTGAGCCAGTCAGGAGATGACCGACGTCAGTTAGGAGAGGACCCGGCTGCTCACCGCAGTAGTACCCGAGTGGGATTCAAACCACGCACCAAGCCGTGCTACTTCTGATTGGTCGGCGCGGCCACAGCAACCAATCAGCAAAGCGGCGCAACGTGGTGCGAAATATGAATCCCGCGCCGCTGATTGGTCTCCGCTCTGAGCAGCGACCAATCAGCGGCGCGGGATTCAATTTCCCACCAAGCCGCGCCGCTTCGCTGATTAATCGCTACGGGGACCAGTCAGATGCGGTGCACGGCTTGGCGCGCAGTTTGAATGCCACCTCTCTCAGCTGCGACCAATCAGCGGTACGGGATTCATATTTTCCGCCGAGCCGCTTTGCTGATTGGTCGCCGCGGCGACCAATCAGAGAAGTAGCGCGGCTTGGCGCGTGGTTTGAATTCCGTGTCTCATTGGTCGCTACGGAGACCAATGAGAGACGCTGCGCACGATTTGAATGCTGCGTCATAGTGTGACGCAGTTCACTCCTGTTTAAGAGGCTGTCTGTTAGTGTGACGCAGTTCACTCCTGTCTACAAGGCTGTCAGTCAGTGTAACGCACTTCACTCCTGTGTACAAGGCTGTCAGTGACTGTCACAAACTTTACTCATAAACATGCATAGAGAGATGATAAATAAATATAGCATACATAGATGATAGACACATAGGTAGATGATAGATAGATATCGTGTATTCATTGCACTATTCTTAAATCTTCATAAATAAACTACATACATATTCTAGAATACCCGATGCGTTAGAATTGGGCCACCATCAACTATATATATATATATATATATATATATATATATATTCTATAAATACGTGACAAAATAGTGTTGTATAGAAACGTGTTTAAAGTAATCTGTTTAGAATAGATCATCTACCCCTACTCTTGTAAAAAGTAAATTTGTATTAAGTAATCCATCCCATTGATAAACTATTTGTATTTGTGTTAGTGGAAAATTGCAACACTAGAAAGTAACCTCATAAAATTTACATCTATAAAAAAACACAGCAATTCATATATTCCTACAAATGTATGACTGTGTTCACCAGTTCTGTGATCCGCAATTACGTGTGTATGGAGTGTCCTGCAGGAAAAAGTTCATTTTGGACAGAAACGTCTTCCCGAATCAGGGATTCCAGTCAGATGGATAGGAGCTGTTTATGTAGCATCATTTCTTAACCTTCCGACCTTCCATGACCCGCAATATACCAATGATTGCAGTATTCTCCATTCATAAATGCAAACAATTTAATTTCACTAGTGCTCTCTAAATAGATAGCAACTTCCTGTTTGTGGCACATTAATATATGGAGGGGGAAAACTTTTCCAGATGGGTGGTGACCATGGCGGCCATTTTGAAGTCAGCCATTTTGGATCCAACTTTATTTTTCAATGGGAAGAGGGTCATGTGACACATCAAACGTATTGAGAATTTCATAAGAAAAACAACGGTGTGGTTGGTTTTAACGTAACTTTATTCTTTCATGAGTTATTTACAAGTTTATGACCACTTATAAAATGTGCTCAAAGTGCTGCCCATTGTGTTGGATTGTCAATACAACCCTCTTCTCCCACTCTTGACAGACTGATAGCAACACTGCAGAAGAAATGCTAGCACAGGCTCCCAGTATCCATTGTTTCAGGTGCTGCACATCTCGTATCTTCACAGCATAGACAATTGCCTAGGTAGGCCATTTATGTGGATACACCTAAATAAAATGGGAATGAATGGTGATATTAACTTGAAATAACTCATGAAAGAATAAAGTTACGTTAAAACCAAGCACACCATTGTTTTTTTTATGAAATTCTCAATAGGTTTGATGTGTCACATGACCCTCTTCCCATTGAAAAAAATAAAGTTGGATCCAAAATGGCCGACTTCAAAATGGCCACCATGGTCACCACCCATCTGGAAACGTTTTTCCCCCTCCCATATACTAATGTGCCACAAACATTAAGTTGATATCACCAACCATTCCCATTTTATTTACATGTATCCATATAGATAACCCACCCTGTAGAACATGTGCGATTATACATTCGTCCAACTACTCTCGCTACTAAACGCAGTGCCACCGAGGAAGGCGGGGGGAGCCCGCTGCTGCATGGGGTATCTGCAACTTGGCAAGCGGTGCTAATGTGCTAATGCTCATCATCACCCTGTGCATACTCTCTCCTCTTGTGCTGTCTCTCACCCCTGTGCATTGTCTCACTCACCGCTGTTTTACGTCTCTTTCTTTCCCCCTGTATGCTGAGCAGCCGCAGCAGCAACCAGCATTCCAGTGTGGATTGCAAATGGCAGGAAGTGCAGCAGCAGGATGGTTCCACCCCTAAGGTATGACATAGCAGAACCAGGCACCGACAATAATGAATGCCTGTGCTGCGGCCAGTGTCCCAGACGGTGTAAAGGCCCCACGTCACAGATGTCCTATAGGTGGTGCTATTTTCTTTGACTGATCAACCAAACTTATGGGCTTCTTCACACTCTAGCTTAACTGTAATTTTCACAATGTCCTATAGGTGGTGCTGTTTTCGGGACAAACTTGCAGAAACACAGACACACTGGATAGGGCTTTCATATTACAGGTGATATCTAAACAGTAAATTACCAACAGAGGATATTTTTAGGAGGTAGCAATTTATAGTGTTTTTCAGAACCAAGTGATACCAACTTATTATCATTAAAAATATATCTTTTTATTAATATCAAAAAGTTATGTAATGACCTACATGATGTATAGCCCTTCTCGGGTGATAACTTCTATCAGGCCAGTATTTGTATTAATCCGAACACCACTGTGTCACAAGAGTCCAGTGAAAACTAAAACTATGAAAATGCAAGTGTTTTTAAAGGAAGCATGTGTAGCTCAACTGTTCGTTGAGCCCATTTGGGTGGACACTATTAAAGTTGTAGATCCACCTTGCTTCCTTTTGGAGGAGGATCCTGTCAAAGTCTCCTTTTCTAGGTGAAGGTTTTGGAACTTCCAAAACTCTGACTTTTAGACATTTAGGGTTCCCTTGATGGAATTCATGCACATGTCGTGCGTTAGGGGTGTCCCTGTAATTCCTCACGTCACCAAGGTGTTCACCAAATCTTTTATGTAGTTCCCTCTTGGTTTTGCCAATATAGTCTTTGGGACATGTGCAGGTGATCACATAGATCAAACCTTGTGTGCTACAATTGGCAAAATCACGCAGAGTGTAGACTTTATTATTTGTGGAACAAGTTACCATTTTAGATGTAATGACCTATGTATAGACATAGGAAAGGGGGGAGGAGATATGCAGCCATAATGGAAAAAAGGATCTGTGATGATATAGAATAATAAATGATATATTTTAATGAGTCAAAGATCCAAGTGGAGTATTAAATGCATGATTAAAGTATAAATGAGAGAGCATGTACATTTACCATCTAGATTTACAATTTTTAAACAAATGCCTTAAAAATAAAAAAGAGAGGAAGCATGGTTAGCTATCAAAAGTAAATACCAAGAACTATGTATATTTAATTGTTCCTGTTTTTGATATTAATAAAAAGATATATTTTTAATGATAATAAGTTGGTATCACTTGGTTCTGAAAGATATCTAAACAGTAGTACATATATTATTTCCTACACATAAAGTGCAAGTGCACAGTCACAGTGAGATTAACCTACAGACTTCATTTTAAAGGGGTGTCATTTTAAAGCTGACACCTAACTGCCTGTTGTGTTCGGCACTTTTCACCGCTGACCGAACAGGTGTATGACCCCTCTAGTCAGCGATTTTGCAGCTTCCACCGACATCACAACTACAGAGGGGAGGATTCTCCCCCTCTGTCAGCGAGTATCAGAGCCGACGTCATCCTGGTTGACAGCTGGCTCCCCCAATCAGGTAGCAGGAGCCGGCTGTCAATCAGCGTGACATTGGCAGTCCCGCCCACTTCCACAGAGCAGAGCTGAAAAGCTGCCTCTGCTCTGTGTTTACTCCACCATGCTATTCCTGGCAGGAGCAGCCAGTGATCACTCTGTGCCGAGGGTGAACGGCGGGGACTGGTGCCGGGTACAAGAGGCAGGTAGGTGCAGCTACCTGCCTGTTATGCTTGGGGACATTTTTTATATATATTAATCCCAGATATTTCCTTTAACCCCTTCCCGACCTATGACGTTGTACAACGTCATGAGCCGGTAAGGGGGGGTTTGATGTGAGCTCCGGCGCGGAGCTCATATCAAACAGCAGACATCTCAGCTGATGTGATCAGCTGAGATGTCGGGCTAATAGCAACGATCGGATCCGGGATCTGATCGGTGCTATTAACCCTTTGGATCCTGCCGTCAATCTCTGACAGCGGTATTTAAAGGCGCCGCGGCGGGGAACGCGCTTTTCTCCGCCTGCACCGGAGATCCCATGATAGTATCGCGGGATTTCCAGCGCTCACGTGACAGCCCGGGGTCCTGGCTAGACCCTGGATGCTGTCACAGAGCACTTCCAGCCACAACTAGTCTGCGATTCTGAGAGATACAGATGAGCTGTAGCTCATCTGTATCTCCCAGAAGCGATCGGACTGTGCAGCAGGGTGCCTCTCTAAGAGGCAGTGTAAAACTAAGAATGAATTGATTAATAAAGTTTTTAAAAACCTGTAAAAAAAACAAAAAAACATAAAAGTTCAAATCACCCCCCTTTTCCCCCAATGACAATAAAAGTATTAAAAAAATTAAAAAAATACACGTTTGGTATCGCCGCGTTCAGAATCGCCCGATTTATCAATATATTAAATCCATTAATGAGAGGCGTCAACTCCGTAACGGAAAAAAAATCCAAACGCCAAAATTACGTTTTTTTGGTCACCGCAACATTGTTATAAAATGCAATAACGGGCGATCAAAACAGCGGATCCACCCAAAAATGGTGTCATTAGAAACGTCAGCTCAAGACGCAAAAGCTATGCAATGTGCCAAATGAGTATTGTGGCAAGTTAAATAAGCAGCTCATTAAATGCAGATAAACTACTCCCTCAATTTGTGAATATGTCAGATTACTATAGCAGGGGTAATAATCTTAGCTGCATTCTGAGGCTCCTATGGTTTAGGAGATACTTACTACAGTAATACTGTTGTATTCCTCGGCTCCTGCCACCGCCTTATTGTAGGTTTCGTGTCCACTTCCTCAGGCGGCGTGCGTTGAGGGGAGGGGGGTGAATTATAACATGTAGAGAGCCAATGAAGTGTGTCCAGGTGATCATGTCCGGTCACAATTTGGCGCAAGTGTCGTTCGCAGTTCGAACTAAATATCTATTTATTCTTGTGTGTTATAAGTTAGTTGCTAACTATGATCTAAAAAATAAACATAAAATAAATGGAGTCTAAATTATTTTATGTACCAGAGTGCTGTATGTGATATTTAAACAATTATTTAAACTAAGTAAATCTATATATGTGCTAAAATACTGAAGTGTATTTAATATAGCGAAGGTGTATATCATGTGAAAAGAGATGGAGGGCATAGACTGTGATAACACAGGTCTGCGACTAAAAAGCTGTTTGATTATTTTCATCTCATTTCCATGTATTTTGTTGTGCTGAAAACGAAAAAAAATATTGAAAAAAATCCTGGACATCAGGATTTTCCACAAAATGAAAAATTCTCTTAAAATTTAGTACATTTTTCTCAATTTTTGGTATTTTTTTAATCTTAAGGGCCCATCACATGGGGCGACATTGCCGCCGATTACATCGGCGACGTAGGGGCTTCGCGTATTGGCGGTGACATTGCCCCTACGTCGCCTCATGTAAAGGGGCGATGTCGGTGCCGCCGGGAGGTCGCCTGGTTTCAGAGCACTGCTAGGACACAATGCATGCAGGTTTAGTTCTAAATTACACCAAAAAGCATGAAATACGCTGCAAAAGCGTTGCAGTTTTTGCTGTGGATTTCGAGCTTTTGGGTGCAATTTAGACCTAAAAATGCATGCATTGTGTCCTAGGTGTTCATCTTCATCTCCTGGGCCAAAAAGCGCACAAAATCCGGGACATTTTTTCAATGGATTTCATGTTTTTTGGTGCATTCTTCTGACAGCTCAGTGCATAATTGGTGGAAGATGCTCGATCTGCGGCATTGTAACCAGGAAGACACTGGGTAGAAGCGACTGGGAGACAGCGGGACTGCACGACGCGTCGCAGGAGTGGTGAGTATAATTATAATGTTTATTAACAACTAGATGGTGGCCCGATTCTAACGCATCAGGTATTCTAGAATATATATGTAGTCGACATACTGTGACTGACAGAACTTGTTCAGTCAACATGAGTGAACTACATATGTATATATATATATATATATATATATATATATATATTATATATATATATATATACACATAGCAGCTCTATGGTATATGGTGGTACATTACAGCACTTGTATAGCAGCAATATACTATATGGTGGTACATTACAGCACATGTATAGCAGCACTATAGTATATGGCGGTACACTACAGTACATGTATAGCAGCGGTATAGTATATGGCGGTACATTACAGCACATGTATAGCAGCGCTATAGTATATGGTGGTATATTACAGCACACGTATAGCAGCACTATGGTATATGGCGATACTCCACTCCCCGTGGCCCCCTGCTCCTCCTGGCTCCTCCACAGTAAAAGTAAAAATAAAAAAATCCTCAGTGAGGATACTTACCTGTCCGCCGGCTCGCTCCACCTCCTCCGTCTTCTAGGTCCTACAGGCCTTTAGTACCTGTCGCTGCCTGGGAAACCAATCAGCTGATCGGTCACATGACTGCTAACTGCCGGGGCGGCAGGATGGAGTAGGGGAGCAGGATTGAGCAAGGGGGCAGGATTGTGATGGGGGTGGGGGGAAGGATGGTGACAGGGGTGGGGGGGCAGGATGGTGAAGGGGGGGGCAGGATGGTGACAGGGGGGGGCAGTATGGAGCGAGCGGGGCAGGATGGAGCCGGGGGGGGGGGGGGGGGGCAGGATGGAGCCAGCGGGGGGCAGGATGGAGCTGGAGGGGGGGCAGGATTGAGCCGACGGGGGAGCAGGAAGGAGTCAGCGGGGGGGGGCAGGAAGGAGCCAGCAGGGGGACAGTTGGAGCGATCAGGGCAGGATGGAGCCCGGGGGGGGGGGGGGGGGCGGGCAGGATGGGCGATCAGGACAGGATGGAGGTGGGGGGCAAGATGCAGCCGGCAAGGCAGGATGGAGCCGGGGGATGGGGGCAGGATGGAGCCGGGGGGAGGGGCAGGAAGGAGCCGGGGGGGAGGGGCAGGAAGGAGCCGGGGGAGGGGCAGGAAGGAGCCGGGGGGAGGGGCAGGAAGGAGCCGGGGGGAGGGGCAGGAAGGAGCCGGGGGGAGGGGGGAAGGGTTGGAGCGATCAGGGCACGATGGATCCGGCAGGGGGGGGGACGTGGGGGGCGAGGATGGAGCCAGTAAGGGCGGCAGGATGGAGCCGGCAGGGAGGGCCAGGATGGAGCCGGCGGGGGGGGGCAGGATGGAGCCACACAGACACAGATGTGCACATCTCGCCTCATACGTCTGGTATCTTTAATTTCCAAAAATAAACAATCTGATTAAAAACAGCCAATGTGCAACACATGTGCCATATAGGGAATTAAGGCAGATGTCAGTCACATGAGCTGTCTATTATGTGTATGTGTGAGGTAACATATACTACCCGGCCAGGGGGAGGGTTTACTGTTGGCTGGAGATTTATTAGGCTGCCTATAGCAATCAATCACAGCTCAGCTTCTATTTTCCTACAGGTCATTAATATGACATATTCAAATTCTATTTTGTTATAGCTAACAGCAGTTATTTATTAACCCGGGCGTAGCCGGGTACTACAGCTAGTATATAATAAATTAGGTACAGTAGTTCAAATGCAGAATGTGCTGAATATTATTATTATGAATTATGTTCTCCTTGTATATCTTGATTATTGTATCATAATAATAATTAAAGCCTGATGTTACCATTGTACTACAAGAAATGTATCACTTGAGCCATGTATGAAGGAGTCAGAGTCAGTGGTTTGACTCCACAGCCCTGCCATCTACTATAAAGGGGCCGTGTTCAGTGAAACAGACACTGCACTGGTAACATGAATGAGTTAATAGGGTCTTACATGCCAACTATTGCTCACACTCCCAGCATTGTAAATGCATTACCACCTTAATATTCATCTCATACTGAAATCAATGGTCTTATAAATACAGGAGACAGCTGTCATATAAAATCAGCACATTCAGCTCCCAGGCTCATACACAACGCAGGAAACTGCATCGTTTTCAATTGTATTTATTCATTAATTCCAATACATTTATATATTTAAACAAGACTCCAAAGAATTTATTTTATAGAAATTTCTAAAATAAAACAAAAACAAAACAGAAAAAACATTGTGAGACATCTGCCTGTTCTGTTGGATGAAGACAGCAATGAGATGTAAAGACGGCAGGAAATACAGAGAATCAATCATGCAGAGAAGCAGAAATGAACGGAGCAGCGAACGTTTCTCCGATTGTGGATCCAAACCTTCACAGATCTGAGGAGTCTCAATCTCATCCAGAAGGTTTTAAGAGGCCACGAATATAAAAGTGTCCAAGCTTTACTAGTATTACAAGCAACATAATAACCGTGATCATACTGTGCCATTCCACGTGGAGCTGTCATCTTTATTTTTTCATTAGGAAACTTTGTAAAGCCCTTATATCCATCTGCCTCATCGTCATGTCCTCCGAATGCAGCCAACAGAGGAGACAATGGATTCTGGTTGCCATGACTATTTCCAGGGACATGTGTGTGTGTGTATATTATATATATATATACCGTAAATGGCCATGTTCTTCTTCCACACATGTAAAATCCCATCAGGATTGTAGGATTTCTAAAGATGAACAACACTAATGCTGTGAGCAGACCCCCTGCACCATTCTTCTCTAAATTATTCAGATATCTAAAGACATTTATGAAAAAAGTAAAAAAAAATATGACATAACACATAGGTGGCCAGGAACACAGTCATGGCAACCAAAAGGGAAAAAAACATTGTTTGCATTCCTGTATTCATCTGCAAAATAGCGATAGCTTATAACAGTGCAATGTTACCAGCTCAGGGTTCATTAAAATTCTGATGGTAGCTATGGGGATTTATGGCAGCCATGCACATTACATAAATGTCAACCAAACCAGCTGATTTAGGCTGAAACTGCCATATGTTTAATGTTTTATTGGGGCATCCTGACTTTCCTCTTACAGGTGTGTTGTAGAAAAGGATTGAGTTTATGGATTTCAACACCCTTATCTATTTGTTTTCGGGAAGATAAGATGATGAGAAGGGTATCTGGCAGAGGCTTATCTTCCCTTTCAGAACATTCACACTTTGGAGGCCATGAGTATGGGAAGGGCTGGATTAATAAGTGTTTAACTCACAGCTAAAGTTACTAATTTTACTCCCCTTATTTAGTTCCAACTCCTCCTAACACTTCCCCAATAATCATCTGCTAGTTACTCTGCTCCTGTAATCTTATCTTTAAAAGGCTTGTCAATACCTTTATACCTTTATAGTGGTTGTAGCAGACCAGATTCGGCTTAAAGGGCCTGTCACACGTGTCAATGTCGTCAGCGATCTGATCGCTGACGACATTGACGGCTGATCGCTGGTGAGCTGTCACACAGACAGACTCACCAGCGATCAATTGACCAGAGACATCATGGAAACGATTTAAATATCGTTTCCACGATGTCTTGCTCCCGCTGCCAGCCTGCTGGAAGCGGGAGCAGGCTGGTCTCCAAGGTAAACTGCGGGTATCTAGACAGCGCGCGCTGCCTAGATACCCGACGTGTACCTTAGTTACCAGCCTCCTCCGCTCACCGGCTGGTATCTAAGGTACACAGCGGGTAACTAGGGACCCTAGTTACCCGCTGTGTACCTTAGATACCAGCCGGTGAGCGGAGGAGGCTGGTAACTAAGGTACACGTCGGGTATCTAGGCAGCGCGCGCTGCCTAGATACCCGCAGTTTACCTTAGTTACCAGCTCCCAGCGCTTGTGAGAGGCGCTGGGAGCTGGAATATCGCTACTCCCGGTGTCACACGCAGCGATGCTGCGTGTCCACCGGGCGACCATCGCCAGGTTTTAGAACTGATTCTAAAACCTGGCGATCATCAACCAGCGATTTATCGCTGGTTGATTCACTATGTCACACGCATCAATATCGCTGCAACGTCACGTGCAGCCGATATCGTGCAGGCGATATTGATGCGTGTGACAGGCCCTTAAGGCTGGCTTCAGACTTGCGGACCCTCCGCAGCGTCCTGCGGAGGAGATCCACAAGCTGACCGCAGCCCTTATGTTTATAATGAGAACGCACGGTCATGCGCAGGTCTGTGTATGACTGTGCGCTCCCATTCACTGCAATATGTGATTTGTAGGCAGGTGGATATTGCACATATTGCAGTGAATGGGAGCACACGGTCATGCGCAGACCTGCGCATGACCGTACGTTCTCATTATAAACATAGTGGCTGCGGTCAGCTTGCGGATCTCCTCCGCAGGACGCTGCGGGGGGTCCGCAAATCTGAAGCCACACAAACAGAGCAGGGCACGTCACTGGTGGGGGTGGGGCTCCCTCTCAGAGTTACAGCAGCCTGTGGATGCATACCCAGATCAGACTTTACTATTCTCTCAGCCCCCAGCAGTGATGTGCCCTGCTCAGTTGGTCCCATTCCGGTCTGCAGCCAGGAAGGATAAAATCCCTAATAAAGAATATTTACGAGCCTCAGAGACTTAAGATTACAGGAGCAGAGTAGATAGCAGAAGTATGTTAGGAAAGTGCTAGTTAAGAAGCATTAGGACAAAAGAAAGGGGGAGAATTTGTAGTGGAAAACCCCTTTAAAATCCGACTCCAGAACTTTGTTTTTAAATTTCACTAGCCGTTCACAAATCCTAAATGTTTGTTCAATGTATGCATCTAAATACTTACTGGTCGCCATCTTCTGTTGATTAAAGCGCTGCACTGATCCTCGCCTGCATCATGACTGCACCTCTTTCTTGCAGGATCTGACCGCAGACTGGTAGTTAATCTCTTAGGCTGCCTTCACATTTGCAGACCCCTCCGCAGCGTTCTGCGAACGCGACATGTTGCGACATGTTGCATTTCTGGTGCGGACGAGACTGGATGATCTATGCGCAGGCATCCGCCTGCACACAGATCACATATGGGAGTGAATGGATGCGCATGGTCATGCGCTGTCAAGCGCAGCACCATGCGCTCCCATTATAAAGATAGGGGCTTGCGGTGCTGCGCGCACATTGCGGATCCCCTCCGCAGAGCGCTGCGGAGGGGTCCGCAAATGTGAAGGCAGCCTTAGTTTAAGTGTAGGACAGGCTCGCTCGGAGTCTTAAAGCCTTACATTGAGACTTCTGATTTCACCGCAAACGCTACAGTGAGCTGGCTAGTTACAATTGTGGTCACATGGTCCAAGAGAGGACTGGAGTGATGTAGGAATCGTCAGAAGATGGCAACCAGTATTTGATTGCATACACTGAATAGACATTAATGATAACAAATGGATAGTAAAATAAAAAAAGTGCCAAAATGGTATTTTAAAGGAGTTGCTCCACATTGTAAACACATGGCTTTAGAAACAGTGCCACACTAATCTGCAGGTTGTATCTGCTACTCCAGCTATGTATAAATGGATGAGGCTTAAATGCATTACCACAGACAATCTGTGAACAGGTGTGGAGCAGAATTTACAAAAAAAGGAGCCATGTTTTATTTCAATCCTGTACAACTCCTTCAACTCTGTCAGGTCTTGTCCACAAAAAAGAGAAATGCCCGATACCAAACAGTACTGAAGAAATGTGAATATAGAAACAAAAGCAGCAATTGTTACGTATTCAGTCGAAAAGGCCATGCCGCAGTGGAGACCTCTAGAGTTCAAGCTTACTGGGTTCCTCAACTTATTTCCCAATAGAATGGAACCAATCTTGACGTTACCATGTCTTGGGTTTATTCTAACACTACAAATAATACATTTTAAAAAGCAGCAAATTCCTGGACCTAAGCATATAGCTCTGGAGTAAACCGTGTGCTGCTCCAAATCCACAGAACAACCTCTCAGAAGACACACCTTTTTTTTTTTTTTAACGCAGACAAAGCAAGACCAAGAAGGCACTTTAGGTGATAAGCAAGGTGGTGGTGATAAGATGACCATCACATTAGGAAATCCCACACTATGCTTAGTTGTGTACGCTTTCCAGTAGTGAAATCTGGATGTAGTTGGTGAGTCTGTTGGAGGCAGATATTGCCAGCTTCAGGTATGTAGTGCTAAATAATTGCTCCACTTCAGAGTCGTCCAGAAATGGGACACAAGGTGAAAGCAAAAGGTTCAACCAAGAAGGTGTACAGCATTAGGCGGGTTTAGGAAATGCAGCCATCTCAGCTAACGTCACAGGAGATTTCAAATCAACAGAGTAAATCAGGTATGTAGTCCGGTGTTACACATCCATATTCCAGAACATCCTCGTACCACAGGAAACTCTTCTGCTCATCTCAGACAAGTCTCCTACTGGAAAGTTCCACTCTGACATTTTCTTTTACAATTACACATGTCCTTAAACTCCAGACTGATGAGCTTTCGGGATTTACAAGGCAAAGAGAGCATCCTCATCTTTCTCCTTCTTATTCCGTCCTGTGCTGGAGACGTCTCTGGGGCCATCAGTTGGAGGAGAAGGCAATCCTGGGATTCGGTCTGCTGCCTTTGCTCGTTCCTCTAGGAATTTATCAAATTCTGTGGGAACAAAAGAACAATTTACATCTCACAATTAAAGGCTAAACTAAAGGGCAAATATGTAGCAATCACTAAACTTGCCTGTCCTGAAAAATCAATTCAGATACCCTTATGATCTTTCATAGAGAACCTTAACTCAAACGGTTAATGGCCTTTTTAGAGCAGTAGATGCTGCTTGTAGAAATATGGGCCCACAGATTGGGTTCCTAACAATCTCTTTTTGTCATAATCACAAGGATAATGGTCATTTTACAGGACTGACGGACGGCCCAAACTACCCAGTATCAAGATTAGCCCTTCTCCAAAGTTTTGGACTGATGACTGCTCACTACAGACGCATACCCCACAAATGTGAAATACAGGAGATGGGACACACACTGTGGAGTGCAAAGTGCACAAAGGTAATTTCTATGTTGCTCTTATATTGTCCACCCCCTTATATGTGTACACACAGAAATATTCCTCCAATTGAATTCCATTTGTGCTCTTACACAGCATTATATTGCTTTCATGCACTCCCCACACAAACAGCATGATGCCCCCCCATAGTACATTCCATGCACACATATCACGATGCCCCCACAATGCCAACATACAGAGTATTATGCCCCCACACACAACACTTTGCAATGCACAGCATGGTACCCCTCATAGCACATTATAGTCCCACACAGTATGACACTCCCTCAGCCTTCCATGCAGCAAATTGGTCCCACAGCCCCTTACACAGTATGATAAACAGCAACCCTCACAGTATGATGCCTCCACATTCCCCAACACCAAGTATGATGCCACCAAAACTGCCAACACAGTATGATGCCACCACTACCCCCCTAACCAGGATGATAATCTACGGTCCCACAGCATCGTATGATGCTCCCAGTTTCCCCCTAATGCAGTATGATGCCCCCAAGGTCCTCCTAACACACTATGTGATGCCCCCACACAAGCCTGTCACACCCTTCGCTTCTCCTGTGCTACTGAGCTAGTCTCTACAGTCAGTCTAGGTGGTCCCTAAAGATCCTGCAGGAGGTCCTGTGATATTTTCAGGTATTTAAAGGTCCTTTTAGCACCTTCAGGTTCTTCAGATAGAGTGAATAAACAAGGAGCAGTCAGCTCCTTGCTCCTCCATTATATAATAATAATAATAATATATTAATTTATATAGCGCTATTAATTCCATAGCACTTTACATACATCAGTAATGCTGTCCCTCTTGGAGCTCACAATCTAAATATCCTATCAGTATGTCTTTGCAATGTGGGAGGAAACCGGAGCGCCCGGAGGAAACCCACGCAAACACGGGGAGAACATACAAACTCCTTGCAGATGTTGTCCTTGGTGGGAATTGAACCCAGGACCTCAGGACCTGCAAAGGCTGCAGTGTTAACCATTTGAGCCACCATATTCAACTATATCTGTGTACTGAGGACACAAAAATACAGTTGACATTGATGTATACTCCACTGACCTTCATCCATAGCTCCCAAAATCTGGGACTGTCCCCCTAGTTTTGGAATGTTTGGGACATTTGTCTGTCTACAAAAAACTACCATGCCTGGCACACATGGCCATATATTCTAACTCAAATCGGAAATAAGCACATAAGACACTATTTTGATATGAAACCTATTAAGGGGTAGACAAGGGCGCAATAGGGTCTTATCTCTTAGATACCAAATAGTTCAAAAATGAGGTACTGCTCACCTTATGTGGTTGTGTGCCCCACAACCAGTTTAAACATTCAAAACAGCTGCTGCAGGAACAACGTCTACATAAATCCAAAAGGACCAGGGTATACAACAATCCGCGCGGATCGTTGTACACCCTGTTCCTTTGGATTAATAGTATTTTAATATGGGCCTTTATGTGTATATAAAAAAAAAAAAAAAAGAAGCCTCATTGTTATAAAAAAAATCTGTAGGTCTTGTATACAGTGGGGAAAAAAGTATTTAGTCAGCCACCAATTGTGCAAGTTCTCCTCCCACTTAAAAAGATGAGAGAGGCCTGTAATTGACACATAGGTGACCTCAACTGTGAGATACAAAATGAGAAGAAAATCCTGAAAATCACATTGTCTGATTTGGAAAGAAATTTTTGTCAAATTTTGGTGAAAAATAAGTATTTGATCACCTACAAACAAGCAAAATTTCTGGCTCTCACAGACCTCTAACTTCTTCAATAGGCTCCTCTCTCCTCCACTCTTTACCTGTAGTACTGGCACCTGCTTGAACTTGTTATCAGTATAAAAGATTCCTGTCTACAACCTCAAACAGTCACACTCCAAACTCCACTATGGTGAAGACCAAAGAGCTGTCGAAGGACACCAGAAGCAAAATTGTAGTCCTGCACCAGGCTGGGAAGACTGAATCTGCAATAGGCAAGCAGCTTGGTGTGAAGAAATTATTATTATTCATTTATAGAGCACTATTGATTCCATGGTGCTGTACATGAAAAAGTATTACATACAAACAAGTTAAAAATACATTGAACAAGTAAATAAATACAGTGAACAAACTAACAATGACAGACTTATACAGAGGGTAAAGAGGACCCTGCCCTTGCGGGCTTACATTCTACAAGGTAGTGAGGAGATAGAAAGTAGGTTGGGTCTGCTCTGGTGGTGGTGGAGCGCCAGGTCCAGTGGTGGTGGAGCACCGGGTCCAGTGGTGGTGAGGTGGCACTGTGGTCATTGCTTGCAGTAGGTTGTTCTGAGGAGATGGGTTTTCAGGTTCCGCTTGAAGGTTCCGAGCATGGGGCACAGTCGGGCGTTTTGGGGTGCAGAATTCCACAGAAAGGGAGATGCTCTGGCGAAGTCTTACAGGTGGTTAGATGATGAAGGTACAAGTGTGGAGGAAAGGAGGAGATCTCGGGAGGATCGAAGATTACGAGTTGGATGATATCAGGAGATTAGTTCAGAGATATATGGGGGTGGGTGGGTGGTGATTGAACAGATTGTGGACGGCTTTGTTAGTCCGTGTTAATAGTTTGAATTGGATATGCTGGTGAATTGGGAGCCAGTGGAGAGATCTGCAGAGGAAAGAAGTAGAGGAATAACGAGGAGAGAGGTGGATTAGTCGAGCAGCAGAGTTAAGTACAGATTAGAGAAGTGCAAGAATGTTAGCAGGGAGGTTGCAGAGGAGGTGGTTGCAGCAGTCGAGACGGGAGATTATAAGGGCATGCACTAGTAGTTTAGTAGACTGAGGGCTGAGGAAGGGACAAATTTTGTAAATATTTTTTAGTTGGAGGCGGCAAGGGCTTGGATGTGCGGTTTGAAGGACAGGGCAGAGTCAAGGGTTACTCCGTAGCAGCAGACTTTAGGTACAGGGCAAAGTGTGATGTCATTTATTGTGATAGGTAGATCTGGTAAGGGAGGTGTGTGAGATGGAGTAAAGATGAGGAGCTCGGTTTTGTCTACATTGAGTTTAAGGAAGCGAGAGGAGAAGGAGGTATTGGCTGATAGACACTCTGGGATTCTGGACAGGAGAAGGTGACATCTGGCCAGAGCGTAGATCTGAGTGTCATCAGCGTACAGGTGATACTGGAAGCAATGGGACTTTATGAGTTGTCCCAAACCAAGGCTATAGATTGAAAAAAAGGAGGGGCCCCAGGCCAGAGCCTTGAGGGACCCCAACAGAGAGCAGATGGGGCGAGGAGGTCGTGTGGGAGTGAGATACGCTAAGTGTGCAGTTGGGAAGGTAGGAGGAGATCCAGGAGAGGGCAAGGTCAGGAAAATCAATGGAAGAGAGGATCTGTAATAGAGACAGTGGTCGACTGTCGCATGTAGAGGACAGGTCTAGAAGGAGGAGGAAGAAGAAATGTCTGTTAGCTTTGGCCTTAAGTCATTAGTAATTTCGGTCTGGGCAGTTTCAGTGGAGTGGTGGGGGCGGAAGACGGATTGAAGGTTGTCAAAGAGAGTTAGATGAGAGGTGGGATGAGAGTACAGATTGGACATGGTTTTCGAGAAGTTTGGAGGCCAACGGGAGCAGGTATTTGAGCCGGTAGCCGAATGTAGAAGTGGGGTCGTGGGATGGCTTCTTTAAGATAGGAGTAAGTGTTGCATGTTTAAAGGAGAAGGAAAGGTACCAGAAGTTAGTGATAGGTTGAAGAGGTGGGTTAGAGCTGGGATAAGTGTGGTGGTGAGGTTGGGGAGGAAGTGGGATAGGATAGGGTCTAGTGCACAAGTGGTGAGATGCAATCTGGAGAGGAGGTGTGCAAGTTCTCCTTCAGTGATGGAGGGGAGGAGGGTTAGTGGGGGAGGGAAGTAGTTTGGTATACATGGGGGTTGTAGTGGTTGGGCAGCAAAGACTTGTCTGATTTGATCGATCTTGTTGGTGAAGTGTGTTGCAAAGTCTTCTGCAGAGATACAGAAGTAGGAGGGGGCAGTGGGGGCCGAGGAGGGAGTTAAATGTTTTGAATAACTGCCTGGAGTTGTGGAACAAAGAAGATATGAGGGTAATGAAGTAATTCTGTTTAGTGGTGGCGAGTGCTAAACGAATACGAGAAGTGCTTGATCGAATGCTGTGTAGTCTTCTTGTGGGTGTGTTTTGTTCCAGAGCCGATCAGCAACCCTAGATGCCCACCGCAGCTTTTTAGTAGTGTCTGTGCGCCAGGGTTGTCTGTTGATTTGTCATGTTCTGCCATGAGTGATAGGAGCAACTGCATCAATAGCCGATGTGAGTGTAGAATTGTAGAAAGTGGTGGCGTTATCTGTTTCGTGGAGTGAGGATATGGAGGTTAGCGGTAAAATGGTGCTGGAGAGTATGTGAGCATCAAGATGTGTGAGGTTTCTGCGAGGGTGTGAGAGCTGGTGGACATGAGTGGCAGGTGAAATCAACTGTGGGAACAGTAATCCAAAAATGGAAGACATACAAGACCACTGATAATCTCCCTCGATCTTGGCTACATACAAGATCTCACCCCATGGGGTCAAAATAATCTTAAGAATGGTGAGCAAAAATCCCAGAACCACACGAGGAACCTAGGAATGACCTGCAGAGAGCAGGCACCAACATTACACAGGCTACCATCAATAACACACTACGCCGCCAAGGATTCAGATCTTGCAGTGCCATCCAGTCTGAAGTTTGATAGAGAACATTTGGATGATCCAGAAGAGTAATGGGAGAATGTCATATGGTCAGATGAAACCAAAGTAGAACTGTTTGGTGGAAACACAACTTGTCGTGTTTAGAGGAGAAAGATGCTGAGTTGCATCCAAAGAGCACCATACCTGCTGTGATGCATGGGGGTGGCAACTTCATACTTTGGGGCTGTTTCTCTGCCAAGGATGACTGATCCATGTGCATGAAAGAATGAATGGGGCCATATATTGTGAAATTTTGAGTGCAAACCTCCTATCAGCAAGGGCATTGAAGATGAAACGTGGCTGGGTCTTTCAGCATGACAATGCTTTCAAGCACACCGCAAGGGCAACGAAGGAGTGTTTCGTAAGAAGCATTTCAAGGTCCTCGGAGTGGCCTAGCCAGTCTCCAGATCTAAACCCTATGGAGGGAGTTGAAAGTCTGTGTTGCCCAAAACAATGCTCTAGAGAATTGCATGAGAATGGGCCACATACCAGCAACAGTGTGTGTGACAACCTTGTGATAACTAACAGAAAACGTTTGACTTCTGTCATTGTCAAGAAAGGATATATAACAAAGTATTGAGATGAACTTTTGTTATTGACCAAATACTTATTTTCCACAAAATTTGAAAAAATAAATATTTCCAAATCAGACAATGTGCTTTTCAGGATTTGTTTTCTCATTTTTTTCTCTCAAAGTTGAGGTCTATCTATGATGTCAATTACTGGCCTCTCTCACCTTTTAAAGTGGGAGAACTTGCACAACTGATGGCTCACTATACACTTTTTCCCCACTGTAGTTCCCTATGTGGCTCCTGCAAAGCATATGAGGTGCCACTACGGCTGTGCCGCCACAAATGGTACTACATTTATTTATATGTGTGATATCATGCCTGGAGGTAAGAAGAGGACACTTTGCTGAGACCCCCAAAAGCACCCAACGCATCTGAACTTCAAGCAAGCGTAGTGCTGGGTAGAAGAGACCCACCTTTAGGGCAGGTACTACTTACTGGCTGGATGGAGGTGTTGGGAGGAGGAGTTAGGTTAGGGGTGGGTGGCAAGGAGGAGGGTTCCAGTCTGGTGTAGGAAGCTTGAAAGTTAGCATGGCGTGTGGAGTGAACTGAAAGGCCAAGGGCCTGGGAGACTATCTGCTGCCAGCTGTTGAAGCTGGGCAGAACTAGCTGCAGGGAGGGGTATTAGTTCACAATTCAATTAGGGATACTTCAGGACCGACTGTGAAGCTGGAGGTCACTGGGCTTTAGATACAGTGACTCGGCTTGTGGACCTTTCTGAGGCTCAAGGGGCTACTATATAGTCAGAGGACCAAGACTGTTGCTCGCAGGACCCACAGCTACCTGCCTGGCAGGGGATAACAACCACGGACACTTCAGAGAGGAAAAGGGGTAGCAAGTGTCAGAACGGGAAAAAGTAGCTGGAAGGCCATATACCCTTGGTCTCTGCAAGGTGGACTCTAAAAACCTCTGGGCTGGCCAGGCTGTGAACCTTGAACATTGTACCCGGCCTGGGTTGTAATCCTCCATACAACTTCAAATAAAGGGTAACAACTTCAAGGACTGTGTGTTGTGTGATCCATCCTGCGTCCCCCCGCACCACCACCCTCATCCTCCTCCTCTTCACCATCCCATCCATCTCTCTACACCTTCCAAGGGACCCCCTGCCCTGACTGGAGAGGGCTTACCATCTGACTGCCTCACCATCTCGCCTTGGAAATCCCCACAGCAGCCTCTTGCCACCTATCAGGTCAAAACTCCAGTTGGTGTCATATACTATTATCCCCTATATATATCCCCTTTAACATGTCCGGCCATGGCCACGACTTCTGAGGCCGCCACTGTGACTCCTGAACTGTTTGCCCTGGATGGTCAAGTACTCCGCCCTTATGGCCCACGACACATATGTGTGAATGCTACTAAAGAGGTTGTCAAAGATTTTTCAACATGGATAGCTGCGTTAAAAGGAATCTGTCACCAGGTTTTGCTATATAATCTGATAGCAGCATGACGCAGGGGCAGAGGCCCCAATTCCAGCGATGTGTCATTTATTGGGCTACTGGCTGTCATTTTGATAATCACAGTTTTCTCTGCTGCAGATATCCCAGTTCTCAGAATGCTGAGCCCTGTATAATGCCCACACCACTGATTGGCAGCTTTCTGTGTACAATGTGCATAAGCAGAAAGCCGCCAATCAGGGGGACTAAATGGCACTAAATATTTAGTCCTGTAGTGATAATCTCACACAGTTTAGTAAGTGACACATCCCAGGATTTGACGTCTTTGCCCTTACATTACATAGCAAAAAACAGCTGACAGATTCCCTTTTATATAACAAAATAATTAATACTCAACAACTTTCAGTCAATATATTCAGTATCACTAAATCCCCAAATGTCCAAGCTATCAAAGTGAGGAATCATTTCACCTGTGCAGTAAACAAAGTAAAGCAAAATAATATTGATTAAAAACTAATTCCAGGTTTGCTGTTTCTTAGTCACCACACATTCTAAAAACTGCAAGAAAAACCTAGCAAAACATGCTATGTACACAAAAAGGGGACCGATAAAACTAAAATGTCACACAGGAACAAATATGCCCTTGCACAGCTCTATCTCCGTAAAATAATACAAATCATAAGACAACATGGCATTACACATCGCAATTTTTTTAATCGCCTTGAAAGTCATGTTATGCCACAAAATGGTGCAAAAATGAAGCCCAAAAAAGAGGCGGAATTACTGGTTTTTACCATTTCACCTTCCAAGTAATTATTTTTCCATTCTTTAGTAAAGTAAATGTTAAAGTGAATCATAAGTGCAACTCAGCCCGCAAAAAAAGCCCTCCTATGGGTATGTTAGCGGAGAATATTAAACAAGTCACAGCTCTTAGGTGAAGAGGAGGAAAATGCTAAAAAGAAAATGAGCTGTGTTCCTAAGGGGTTAAAACCTGCTTTTATATGACAAAAGGTGTGTATTATCCTCCATCACAGGAAAGCAAGTGGAAGAGCAGCCGTGACCCCGCTGTAGTAATCACAGCTGCGCTCATCACAGCGGAGGATTAAACACAGGCACTTACCTTCACTTGTTACACCGTCCTCGCCCTCAATCTCATCCTCCTGTGTGCCGAAAGAAAACACAAGTGTCACATACAGGACCAGAGCGGGCAGAAGGGCATATCAAGAGGTATGTGTCATTCACATCACCAGAACAGATGTGACATTGATCACAGGGAGAGGGATGGCAGGTTACAGACTGCACAACCAAGTGGATGGAGTAAAAGGGTTTTAACAATGTACTTAAAGGGGTTTTCAAACAAAGTTAATCTTAATCAACAAATCTTGGAATAATAATAATTTCCACAATTGGATGTTATACAAAGTGTTCCTGTGCTGACATAATCTTATCCAGCTGCAGCTGATCATACCACATCTCCTGTGCTGAGATAATCTTATATATGTGTCCCTGCTATGTACTGTGTAATGTATGTGTCTGCCTGTACAGGGACATGGACTGATCATACCACATCTCCTGTGCTGAGATAATCTTATATATGTGTCCTGCTATGTACTGTGTAATGGATGTGTCTGACCATACAGGGACATGTCTGATCATACCACATCTCCTGTGCTGAGATAATCTTAAATATGTGTCCCTGCTATGTACTGTATAATTGATGTGTCTGACTGTACAGGAACATGTCTGATCATATCACATCTCCTGTGCTGAGATAATCTTATATATGTGTCCTGCTATGTACTGTGTAATGGATGTGTCTGACCACAGGAACACGTCTGATCATACCCCAAACTCCTGTGCTGAGATAATCTTATATATGTGTCCTGCTATGTACGCATAATGGATGTGCACAGGAGATGTAGTATGATCAGACAATCACCCTGTACGGTCAGACACATCCATTACACAGTACATAGTGGAGACACATATATAAGATTACTCAGCACAGGAGATGTGGCATGATCAGACCATGTCCCTGTACAATCAGACACATTCATTACACAGTACATAGAAGGGACACATATATAAGATTATCTTAGCCCAGGAACATTTTATATTACATCCAATTGTGGAAATTATTATTATTCCAATATCTATGGAGTAAAAGGAATTTTGTTTGAGGGGAAACCCCCTTTAAAGGGTTTGTAAGGCTTTAGAAAATGGTGGTCCATCCGCTGCAATTTAACAAAACAAACAAAGTGTGCTTTACTCACCCTCCCTGGGTCCAGCACTGAACCTCCCTCGTTTCTCCCAGTGTCTGTTATTCTCTGCAGTGGTGACATCGCTGTCTGAGCCGGTCGCGCTGTCCACTTGGGCAGAGCCGTTGAGCTCACAGATTGGCTGACGTAATGTCAGTGCTGCGGTCAATAACACCCCGGAACCATGTTGGAGGCTCAGTCCTGACCAGGGCTGTGGAGTCAGTAAGCCAAACATCCGACTCAGACTCCTCAATTTCCCTGAATCCAACTCCAACTCTGACTCCACAGCCCTGGCCCTGGGCCCAGACAGAGGGGGTAAAGCACATTTTGTTTTTTGAAAGCAAACTGCAGTCAAGGAAGAGCATTTTTCCCAGAAACTGGAAGATCCCTTTAAGTCTGCCTAAATTAGTAAGTTATAGTTCAGGTCTGAATAAACCAATCTTCATTTACAAGTTAAGACATTACTTTATTTTCGGTTTTAACATGGTGTGTGAAGGGGGCTGGCTGAATGCTCATTAGAATAGCTGAGCCCCCTTTCTATCTATAAATTAGCCTCAATTACAGACAACACAGGGGTGGTCACCAAACTCTCCCAACTACCTATTTAGGGCTCCTCCATACTCCCATATCAGCAGTCCAGGAAGCCGGTGACCACCACAGAGAAGCTGTAATCGTAGCCATATTGGCTGCCACCTACAGTCAATTTCACAGAAAACTTAGAAGCAAGAAAACAAAATGAAGAAAAAAAAAAAAAGAGGATAACTCAATGAGAAATAGCCATAAATAGCACAAAATAATGTGCATGACTGTGTGTTAATAATGGCACTCAGATTACAGCTTTCATATTCTTCACTGCACTACAATATAACAGATACGATTCACTTGGTTTGTATGGGGTCACTGAACCATGTTATTAAGGACCATAAGAACTCCTTAAATAATTATAATTATCTATCACTGAAGACATTATGTGAAAACTAGAAATCAAGTCAAAGAAACAGACTTTATTCAAGAAAATACGAGACTTATAAGAATGACTATACCCAGTTTATAAGCACAAGCATGGAATGCAATGGGTAATGTTTCAAGAATATAATATGGTGTTTCAAAGGCTTAATCCCATCTTCATAGATAGATATTGTTGGATAGTTCTTGTAAAAGGAAGCACTTTTGCAATTTATAGCTTAAAAAACCTGCAGCTGTTCTTGAGAAATTGAACACTTTTCTTTTGTTTACAGCTTGTTGCCTTGGAGACCGACCACCTCTGCTGTCTACTGTGCAAACAACGAGCTGCAGCTGGATGAGATTACTAGGTAAAGGCGCACCCCAGCGATTCCAACCAACTAACAAGCTCAATAGAGAAGAGCTTGTAAGCAGTGAGCATGTACTGCTGTGTAGCAGCCGTGGTTGTCCAGGTAAATTAAAGCGGTTTGCAGCAACTAACTCAGGACAAAGAGGGCAACAAGCCCAGAAGGATGCAGGCCATTAATCCAAGGAGTCCTCAAAGAAAAAAAGAGCTGACACAATCCAGATGTGGTGGAAAAGATTACAGATGACTACCATATTTTTCAGACTGTAGGACGCTCCCAGATTTTAGACGAGGAAAATATGGAAGAAATTAAATAAAAAATCTGGCTATAATTAACTGGTATGGGGGGGGATCTGCTGCTGACACTGTTATAGGGGTAATGTCCCCATCCCTAGCCCCTTCCAACTAATATATGTCCCTCATCCTGGTATACAGCCCCCCAATCCTTGTATACAGCCCCCATCCTGGTATATAGCCTCCAATCCTGGTAAATAGCCACCCCAACCTGGATATAGCCCTCTTGTCCTGGTATATAGAACCCCCATCCAGGTATATTGCACCCCCCATCCTGGGATATAGCACCTTCACCCCTATTTTGGGATATATCACCCCCAAATACTGGGATATTGCACCCCTCCCCCATTACCGTATATGGCCCCTCATGCTGCCACACATACTAAAATAATAAATGGTGTAACATACCTGTCCAGCACCCCCCTCCATCTCTCCCTCTGCAGCCGCATCGATCTCTTCCTGTGTGTGCCGGCATCCGATCATGTGACCGGGATGCGCAGTAACGACATCACTGTGCTGTGCCGGGTCACATGACAGGATGCGGCACACACACACCACACACACACAGGAAGAGATCGATGCTGCTGTGGCTGCAGAGAGTGAGATGGACAGGAGTGCCGGACAGATATGTTACACCATTTATTATTTTAGTATGTGTGGCAGCAGGGGGGGAAAATATACAGTGATGGGGGGGTCAGTACACAGTGTATTGTAATATACACTACCTCCCGCCACCACTCAAAGCTAGCTTCAGCACTGAGAGGTAGACAGCGTGATGCAGTGAATATTACAGTAGACTATTGAGTGGGGACACGTGATCACGGGCTGCAGAAGTAGCCCCTGCCAGCCTCCTCCAGCAATGCCCCCATCACCCCCTCCACAGCCACGTATATTAGACCATAACATGCACCCCCCACTTTCCCCCACAATTTAGTGGAAAAAAAGTGTGTCTGATGGTCCGAAAACTACGGTACTTGATTGTGCTATAAATCTTTATGTCAGACTAAAGTGGTCATCTGTGATCTTTTTCCATCATATCTGGATGCTGTCAGCTCTTTTTCTCTTCGTTTATAGCATCCGTGGTTGGTTTTGAAAGCAAAGAGCTGTAAACAAATAAAAAACGTAATATTTCAATGGCTGAAAATTTGAAGAAGCAGAAAATTGCAAAATGTGACAATACCCATTGATGAGATGGAAAAACACTTTACATGGAGTTTTCCAGAATTAAAAAAAAAACAATTGACAAAGCATAAGGCGAAACATGTGTCAGGGTGCGGACATCAATATAGAGGTTTGGTAATTACTAATTTTACACTGAATTCTCTGCTACATACTTTTCAATGCAGTGCAAGAATGTTGAATATGTAATATATTAATATTTATATAACTTTACATAGCTTGTCAGTTTCTTCACTTATTGTGCCATAAAGAATTCTATATAGACCATTACTTATGTATAGTTACTTTATGATCACACCTCTATAAAAAAAAATAAAAAAAAAAAAAAAAAAATCACAATTTAAGTCCAAGTTAATCACACTTACTTCAGTGAAATCAACCTGTCCAGTTATGAAGCAACAATGATTATAAATCAATATCTCCTGCTGTTGTGCAAATGGAACAGACAAGACACCCTGTATAAAGGAGCGGTTCTGCAGTTGATGACCACAGACCTTTTCTCTGTTCTCATCCTTTTTGGCTGTTGTTTTGGTCACTTTTTCATTTTGTCATTGCTCTCAACCCTAGAGGTAGCATGAGGCGGTGTCTACAACCTGATAACGGGTGTTCAAAACAGCGCATCTACCCGAAAATTGTATCATTAGAAATATCAGCTCAAGACGCCAAAAATAAACCTTCACACAGCCCCAGATCCTGAAAAATGAGAACATTACGGGTCGCGGAAAAAGTCATAAAAGAGCAATTCTTTTTCTCTAAAAACCTCTAATTTTTTTTTTTTTTTTTTACAAAAGTCAATTGGTCCCGCAAAAAAACAACCCCTGATATGTCTATACTGAGGGAAAAATAAAAATATGGCTCTTGGAAGGAGAGGGGAAAATGGAAATCAGAAATCTGCCTGGGGTGAAGGGGTTAAAGAGGGACCATTCTGCTTGCAGTTTTAGATAGGGGCCTTCATATTTAGAGTTCATGTTCAGGGGCTTCACAAGGGAGTGTGGCGCAAAGCATTCTCAGGGGGCGTGTTCAAAATTTATGTAAGCCACTCCCCCTTGTCAAAATCCTATAAGCAAACCCAAAATTAAAAGGCTTGTATCTCTGGAACCATATGTAGAACAAATAAATACTCGGGGGAGCAGCAGGAATTAAATATGAGCAAAATCGGTCAGTTTGGACCCTAGACTGTAAGACTGGAAATAAATAGGAACGGCTTGGATAGTACTAAAGGTACAAGGCTTGAACACAACTATTGTAGGAAATACATTCCAATAAGTATTCAAGTAGATGAAGCACAATGTGACCTCCCTGCTCCGGCGTCATACAAGGATGTGCACATGAGGCTTCTCATCATATTAGTGTAACTTGCAGAAGCCGCTCCAGTGTCTATGGTAACTAGAGGTTTCTTAAGATGGAAAAAGATTCCTATAAGAATTACCTCGAAAAGGCTAAATAATTACACTGCACGCACCCGAGCCGTTATCTGGGGAACGACAAACACTTTCATATTAACTCACCAGATCTCTAATCAGGAGGTCTGATTACCACCTGGATTTACAGAGTATTAATCATTATTCTGACGCGTTTCAAGTAACAACCTCAAACAATATTAACCAACGACTCTCAGGCCAACGAGGCCTGATTACTTACTGCATCAACAGACAGCCATTTCTCTATGTCTTCCATGAAGTTGTTTTGAGAGGTGGGAATCTGATGAGAAAATAAAAATAATGCAGATTTTATCCACTGTGCTTAAAGGAATTCTGTTACTTAATATGAGAGAGACATAAAGTAGAGAGGGAGATCCTGTTTCCAGCGATGTATCACTTACTGGGCTGCTTGCTGAAGGTTCTGATAAAATCACAGCTTTATATGCAGGAGATTAGAGGACTAGATAGAGTAGACTAGATAGAGGACTGCACCATCTCATGCTACAAAGAATAACTCTGTGCCATTGGCTGCTATGGGCATAAAAGGAGATAAACTCATGGTGTGGCCACCATCTTCCCCTGACCTCAACCCTATAGAGCAGAGGTTCCCAACTCCAGTCCTCAAGGCACACCAACAGTGCAGGTTTTCAGGGTTTCCTTAGTATTGCACAGGTGATAATTGAATCACCTGCACTGGGGATGATTCCAATTTCTAAGGAAATCCTGAAAACCTGCACTGTTGGTGTGCCTTGAGGACTGGAGTTGGGAACCTCTGCTCTATAGGGTTGAGGTCAGGGGAAGATGGTGGCCACACCATGAGTTTATCTCCTTTTATGCCCATAGCAGCCAATGGTACAGAGGTATTCTTTGTAGCATGAGATGGTGCATTGACATGCATGAGATGATTTTGCTCCTAAAGGCATGTTTTTGCTTTTTGTACCATGGAAGAAAATTCTCAGTTGGAAACTCTATATACGTTGCAGAGGTCATTTTCACACCTTCAGGAACCTTAAAGGGGCCTACCAGCAGTTTCCCAATGATTCCAGCCTAAAACATGACTCCTCCACCTCCTTGCTGATGTTGCAGCCTTGTTGGGACATGGTGGCATCCACCAACCATCTACTACTCTATTCATCTGGACCATCCAGGGTTGCTCGACACTCATCAGTAAACAAGACTGTTTGAAAATTAGTCTTCATGTATATCTGGACCCACTGCAACTGTTTCTGCTTGTGAGACTGTTTAGGGGTGGCCGAATAATAGGTTTATGCACCACAACAAGCCTTTGAAGGATCCTACACCTTGAGGTTTGAGGGACTCCAGATGCACCAGCAGCTTCAAATATCTGTTTGTTGGTTTGTAAGGCCTTTTTAGCAGCTGCTCTCTTAATCTGATGAACTTGCCTGGCAGAAACCTTCCTCATTCTGCCTTTATCTGCACGAACACCTCTGTGCTCAGAATCAGCCACAAATCTCTTCACAATACGATGATCACGCTTACGTTTTCGTGCAATATCAAATGTTTTCATCCCTTGTCCAAGGCATTGCACTATTTGTTGCATTTCGGCAGCAGAGACATCCTTTTTCTTTCCCATGTTACATGAAAACTGTCGCCTGCGTAATATTGTGGAACACCCAGTTTTCCTTTTATTGGGCTCACCTGCCAAACTAATTATCACAGGTATCTGAGAATGATTTCAATGATCCAAAGAACCCTGAGACACAATACCATTAATGGGTTTCATAAGAGAAAAAGAACATTTGCATAATTTTGAACATGGTATATTCACATGGATCTCATACAAGGCACTTTTACTTATGAGTCACACATGAAACATCATACATCAGTATTCCCATAATCACGTTACAGGACATTATTCCCATATTACCTGACAGGACATTATTCCCATATTACAATACCTAAATGGTCGGTGCAAATGACAGTCAGTGTAATAAAAGTCACCACCCATTAGAGTATACATCAAATTTTATTGAAGAAACCTCCCAATGATAACAGTATAATCTTCAAAATTAAAAAAAAACTCTAAATGCAGTTTCAAATTATTAGGCACAGGAGAGTTTCTAAACATTTGATATGTTTGAAAGAACTGAAAATGCTCATTTGTTGAATTTGCAGCATTAGGAGGTCACATTCACTGAAATAAAAAGCTATTTAACTCCAAAACATAGGGCGTTGATCCAGGGAACTAGTCTGATTGCCGTACCTGGAGTCAGGAAGGAATTTTTTCCCCCAATGGGGAGCTTAGTGTTGCCACATGGGTTTTTTTTTGCCTTCCTCTGGATCAACATGTTAGGCTATGGGTTGAACTAGATGGACTTAAGTCTTCCTTCAACCTTAAAAACTATGTACTATGTACATCCTAACAGGCCAAGTTACATGTTAACATAGGAACCCTTCTTTGATATCACCTTCACAATTCTAGCATCCATTGATATTGTGAGTTTCTGGAGAGCTTCTGTTTGTATTTCTTTGCATGAGGTCAGAATAACCTCCCAGAGCTGCTGTTTTAATGTGAACTGCCTCCCACCCTCATAGATCTTTTGCTTGATTATACTCCAAAGGTTCTCTATAGGGTTGAGGTCAGGGGAAGATGGTGACCACACCATGAATTTATCTCATTTTATGCCCATAGCAGCCAATGACACATAGGTATTCTTTGCAGCATGAGATGGTGCATTTGTCATGCATGAAGATGATTTTGCTCTTGAAGCCACGTTTTTGCTTTTTGTACCATGGAATAAAGTTCTCAGTCAGAAACTCTATATACTTTGCAGAGATTATTTTCACACCTTCAGGAACATTAAAGGGGCCTAAAAGCTGTTTCCCAATGATTCCAGCCCAAAACATGTCTCCTCCACCTCCTTGCTGATGTCGCAGCCTTGTTGGAACATGGTAACCATCCACTACTCCATCCATCTGGACCATCCAGGGTTGCTCAATACTCATCAGTAAACAAGACTGTTTGAAAATTAGTCTTCATGTATGTCTGGGCCCACTGCAACTATTTCTGCTTGTGAGCACTGTTTAGGGGTTGCTGAATAGTATGTTTCTGCACCACAGCAAGCCTTTGAAGGATCCTACACCTTGACGTTCGAGGGACTCCAGAGGCACCAGCAGCTTCAAATATCTGTTTGCTGGTTTGTAAGGCCTTTTTAGCAGCTGCTCTCTTAATCCGGTGAACTTGCCTGGCAGAAACCTTCCTCATTCTGCCTTGATCTGCACGACCCCGTCTGTGCTCAGAATCAGACACTAATCGCTTCATGCTTAAAGTTTTTGTGCAATATCTAATGTTTTCATCCCTTGTCCAAGGCATTGCACTATTTGTTGCTTTTCGGCAGCAGAGACATCCTTTTTCTTTCCCATGTTACTTGAAAACTGTGGCCTGCGTAATATTGTGGACACCCAGTTTTCCTTTTATCGGGCTCACCTGCCAAACTAATTATCCCAGGTATCTGAGAATGATTTCAGTGATACAAAGAACCCTGAGACACAATACCATTAATGGGTTTCATTGACAAAAAAAACAAAAAAAACCTATGACACCTAAAACCAATTTGCATAATAATTTGGAACATGGTGTAATGCCAGACGGGCATAGCCGCCATTAGAACCAGACTGAGGTCTGCAAGGATTGGTGTGGAACTCCTTAATGTTCTGTTGATGAAAATATGATGTGTAAACTATAAAATCTACTTATGTGATGTGAGTAATGAGAGGTTTATAACGAAAATTAATAAACCCCTGTTTTGTTTGAAGTTAAATGTGGTTGGTGGCGTCACTTACGCTGCCATGCGAGTCCCCCAGGGGGCGCTACCTCACAATATATATAATATTTCTGTCACAATATATTCTTAAAGCAGTGGAAGAAAGGGAGGTTGTAAATGCGCTGCCGTTTATTCAATAGATCCAAAGATTTCAAGGAGTCGTAGGAACGTTAATGGCAACACCTTTATTGTTCTTACGCGTTTCGTGGTGCTACAGACCACTTCATCAGAGATCTTTAAAAACGAACCTTTTGTGGATCTCTGATGAAGTGGTCTGTAATACCGCGAAACGCGTAAGAAAATAAAGGTGTTGCCATTAACATTCCTGCGACTCCTTGGAATCTTTGGATCTATTGAATAAACGGCAGCGCATTTACAACCTCCTTTCTTCCACTGCTTTAATCGTTATCATTGGGCAGAGTGCTGCAAGCCGGTTTTCTGCATAATAGTTGTTGTGACTTTCAATTACACGCACACATCCCGTTCACACTCGGATAAGACCCTATGTGCGCTTTTCTGCTTTCTTTCAGTTTCTAACAATATACGGTATTCTTATAAATGTGCCCCTGTGTAATGTATCTGTCCGACACATGGTTGGATATACCACAACTCATGTGCAGGGAAGGAAGTGAGAGTATACAGACATTACATCTGGGGATCATAGCTGATTCTTTCTGTGATATAAAACAAGTTTTTGAACAGGCAATGAAATGTTTTACATCACAAAAAGAATCAGCTGCCATCCCCGGCTGTAATGTCAGTATACTCTGTAACTTCCTCCCCTGCCCAGGAGCTGTGGTATATCCGATCTGTTCCTGCATAGTCGAACACATACATTACACAGGGGACATTTATAGGAATCTCAGAACAGGAACATTTTTGTTTTTTCAACACAATTCAATTGTGGAACCTATTTTTAATCTAAGATCTATTAATTAAAATATACAATTGTTCATGGCACAACCCCTTTAAGTATTGCTTTTATTTTATTTTATTGTATTTTTTTAAATCATCCTGAGCCATCTTGCAAACAACTTTGAACCTTTGGACAACTCGTTTTATCATATCTATAAAAGTCCGGTAATTATCAGGAATGTCAAAAACTACTTACCGCACCAGTGTTCTGCTGCCGAGTATCGAGGGCTACCGCAAGGCCTTCTGCCGCCTGGGGATCCTCATATTTAACACTGGGTGGAAAAAAAAAAAAAAAAAGAAATTTAAGCCAAATAAGGGAAAAAATGGAAATTGTAAAAGGAGGGAGGAAACTAAAAACCACAAGGATTCAAGTAGAATGACTGATCAGAAAAAATAAAGAATAGTGAAGGGTAAAGAAAAGTTATATATCTATGTAGTCACCGCACATTCAAAAATGGAAAATGTTCAATACATAGAAAATTGGGAGCCAACATCAACTATTGGTCTTCAGACTAAACTTAAAGAAATTTACTGCAAACTAAGCTTTTTAGGGTAAATTTCTGCCACACTCCAATTCCCTCATTTATGAAACTAATTACTTGCCCCAAGTAAATGACATGTGCCGAGTCAGTAAAAAGTAACCTGGGAGTAGCTGGTTTCAGTCCAGATTTTGGTGGAATTGGTTTAGGATACTGAAGGTCAATCCGATCAAAGAAATGCTCATCAGATAAAGGTCCGCTATACACAATGGCCTCGATGATGAAGTAGATGCCCACTATCATACCACTAATCAAGAAGAATGGCACAAACGCTCTTAGGTGCTTGCACCAGCCACAGAAATCAGAAAGGCTCATGGTTAGCAAAGAAAACCTGCTATTAGAAAAATGACGATATTGGTTGTAACAGAAATGTAAAAAAAAGAGAGATGTAGCCAAAAAGATCAATAAGTCATCGTTCAAGTAAATAACGAGTCCTGGAAGCAAGAAAAGATCAATGCAGTCAGGAGACCAGAGACCTGAAGGAGATCTGTACAAACCAAGAGAGGAGGCAGAAATAGACTGGGCACCCTGAGGGTAAAGTAATTTGATGTCACCACCCACCGTCATGTACCTAAACTAAGCTCTCAATCTTCTTCCCTAACTAAAGATCAGATTATACTAGGGGTCATTTTACATCTTCTGCTGCAACCTCACATGATCAGCCCAGCGGTCCTCTCAGTTCATACAACATTGATTTACAGTGCCGAGCCTCATCACTGGACCCTAGAGAGACACATACCAGCAATAGTAATTTATTACCTAAGTAAGGCGACCTGAAAACAATCTCAGACTGTTGGATGATAATCAAGAGATGATACAAATTGCAGTTCTCACAACTCTTTGGATTTAGGCCTCTCCGTTGCCATTAGGTCTTATTGAATAAGGACTTGTCTCCTCTCCTGACTCATCTGCATGTGTTAGAAAATACTTATACTTCCAATAAAATAATAATTCTGGAGTATCTTTCTTGGAATTCTTGCTTTTCCCCAATTCTACTGGGAAATTTGGAATAAATTAATAATTGGTGTTACCATTCCTCTTGCCTAGGGGGTATGTTCCTCCATTGTGTGACATGTGGCACTGAAAGTGGCAGAGTACAGGGAATCCCCCCCCCACTTAACTGCCAATATAATCAGAGGAACAGACTTTCTAAGAAAAGCCGCTCCAGAATTTATATTTATTATTGAATAAACATATTTACTAAAATAGACAATTAGTGTGAGCCAATAGGTCCTCTTTGAAGGGAATCTTTCAGTAAAATCAAGACATCCACTGCATTCAGGTCTTTGAAATGAAAATCTATCAATATCCTTGTATCTTCTGTGATGCTGCATTTGCTAGTAATTAGCATTTTATGTCTATCATACAGACATCATGAGTTGTCAATCAAGCTAAAGAGGCTGCTGCTGTGCAGGGAAATAACCTCAAGAAGCAGAGGCATGGGAAGTGCTCTACCACACCCAGAGCACTTCAAAGGAATCTGGCTCTAAAAATGTCCCTGTTTGGGGCCTAAAAGCTCGCCGGAAGATCCGCTGGTCGGGAACAACAACTAAACTTACAGGTTGGTAAACCCAATGGCAGGAACACTCTTAACCGTATCCAGCTGTAGAATTTGTTTGGAGCTTTAAATTAATTTGTATAAGCTTCCTAGAGTTTGCAGGTATTTTTACACCTGCAGGTTGTGCATTTTTGAAACAGTGCCACATGTGGCAGCAGTTGTTAAGTCCAGGAACCTTACAATATCCCTTAAACATCCATTTAAGACTGCTTTATTTTTTTAATTATTATGGTTTACTTATTTTCTATTCTTTTTTTTGGGGGGGGAGAGCAAACATTTATTATTACAGAAGGTCAGCAGTATGCGAGGCCACCTCTTCTACACTTATTTGCTAGCAATTCAGATAAAAATACCATATGTCCATTACTTTGCGCTGATGGGTTTCTGCTGTGTTTTTGGTCACCAGCACAGGTACAGCAAGCAGGTACAGGCTGCCACTAACCCCCAGCTGCCTAGGTTTACCTGGTAAAAATACAGGGGACCCCTTTTTTAAATACCTTCTTGCAATAGTTATAGTACCGTAATTAAAAAAAAAAAAACAGACGTGGAACTTCGATTCCCCGCATTCCTACTGCGAATATAGCCCTAGAAAATGGAGCATTCATAGAAGCACTATTTTCTGGCACTGTTCCCGACTCTTCCAGTTGCCCTGGTGTCAGTGGCAAACTGGGTAATGAAGGGGTTAATGTTGGCTTTGAATGGGCAGTTGGCACTGAGCCCTAGATTCCTGTTATCAGGCCAATGTTAGACCCTGCCATTGAGAACCTCTAAGTAAATAATACACCACACGGAGACACATCATTTATTTGGAAAAACAACACAATGACAATCATCGTTTCCATCTTCATTACTCCCCTATAAACCCTCCACGATCCTCTGCGACGTCCTCTCATGGCAGGACCAGAAACTGATTGATTATGGCTACTGCTGTGAGCAGGGTAATGTCAGAGTCTGGGTCACCTCAGTTCAGCTACATCTCTGAACTCAGTTAACCTTTCCTGCGTGACCCTGCTGAATTTTGTGTCCTGCAGAAAAGTTCACCTGAGATCAGAACTGTAGCTGAAGTCAGGTGACCCAGACTACGACGTCACCCCACTTACAGCGGTAGCTGGAAATCAGTCAATTTACGATCTAGCCGTGAAAGGACATTGTAGAGGGTTTATAGGGGTGTAATAATGATGGAAACAAGGATTGTCATTGTGTTGTTTGGTAGACCAGCAGAAAATGATGCTTCTATGAATGCGACTCAAAAGGGCAGCATCAGATGGCATGGATGGTAAGTGCTTCTATGAATGCGCCATTTTTTGGGCAGCTGCTGGCTGTAGTTCACAGTGGGAGGTCTCAGATTGCTTCAGATTTCCCATGCTGAGGATTTCAGCCCCCAGCTGCCTAGTTGTACCTGGCTGAAAACCAAAAATACAGCAAAGCTCCACATGCTTTAGTTATTTCTTCAAATAATTAAAAAAAAAAAAAAAAGGGTGCTCCCCTATACTTTTTATTACCAGTCAGGTAAAATTAGGCAGCTGGGAGTTGGTGTCAGGCTGTACTTGCCTGATGTACCTATGCTGGTGGCCAAAAATACAGCAGAGCCTCATGTTATCAGCGCAAAATACTCCCCAAATCCTTGCTAAATACGCATCAAATACGCACTGTGTGAACACCGCTGCGTATTTAGGAGCCAACATTGAGGTATTCATGGAATGTCTACGTATTTTCAGAGCAGTGGTAGAGTGTAGTGTCGTCTTTTAGGTCAGCCGCAGCTGCGAGAGAGTTACGCCCGCCTCACAAGAAGGGATTGTGGTGGCTTAACGCAGCTAAGGAATGGCCGCCTGATCCCGGAGCTCCGGAGCTCACAGACACTAAAGCGGCTCAACCAGTGCCCAGAACCTCGCTACAAGCCAGCAAACCGGCCCCGCAGACTCGGGACAGCACAGAGCACACATGGGGAAGACCCGGAGCGGGAAGCCTAATTCCCCGCAGCGTGTGACCGCGTATTTCACCAGCTCCAAGCCTGCCAGCAGCTCACCCAAGATGGCGCCGTCCTCACGGCTCGCTCCCCGCTCTTCCTCCAGACGGAGTTCAGTGGCTTCATCTGTGTCTAACAGAGGAGGAAGAGAGGACTCTCCGGTCACACACAATAGCATGGAAAAAATGCTATCTTCCATGCTTTCCTCCGTCAGATCTTCACTACAGGAAGATATAAAAGGTATGATGGCTGACATGAGGGGGGAAATAGCTGAAGTGGGAGGCCGGACAGATAGATTAGAAAGAAAAATGGTGGAACTTGTTAAGTCACACAATGACTTAATTGATACACACGAAACTCTGAAAGCTGACATGGCCAAAGTGCAGGCTAAACAACTAGATTTGGAAGACAGACACAGGAGGAACAACATCCGTATAAGGGGGATTCCAGAATCTGTGCAGCCTAAAGACCTCCGTCCTCTTTTACAGGATTTCATAATGGCAGCTATGCCTAAAGTTCAGAGACAGGACATAATAATTGACCGATTCATAGGCTGCCAAAGCCGTCTCATATAAACCCCGCACTGCCCAGAGATACAATAGCCAGGATCCATTTTTATGAACTAAAAGAGGACTTTCTTTATTGTCTCAGAGGCAAGCCTGACCTTCCAGAACAATTTGCACCCCTTGTTGTCTTCTCAGACTTATCTCCTGGCACTTTGGCACTACGTAGGGCGTTTCAGCCATACACCTCTGTCCTAAGAAAGGAGAATATCCCCTACATGTGGGGGTTCCCAACTAAACTCCTCATACGCCGAAATGACACTACACATGTCTGCGTTCTTCCAGTCCCCAATGGGGACTGGGATCACCGACTAAAAAAGGAGGTCCTTCTTCTTCTCCATCTGCTCCAAACAAAAAGCACATTGATCCTGAATGGAACACAGTCTGAGCACATTACCTAGACTCTGTGAGCTTTGAACTTTCTCCTTTGGATGTGGCCAAGAATTGAGGTTTGTTAAGATCCAGGGAGAAGATCTGAAATCCTGGACGTTAACCCTCAGAGTGTATTTTTGTCACTCACTGGACTCTACTGGAGGGATGTACCTCTCTCCTTTTTTGCCATTTTTGTTTTGGCTCTATTTTTTTCCTGTTTTTTTCTGTTTTGGTCTTTGTGGGATGGGATGTCGATCTCCTACTTCACCAAATTCTGTTCAAATTCACTGTTTCTACCCCTTAACCCGTTTCCCACACTCCTATTTCCCTTTCCCATCCCAGATTGGATTATTGGAGCAGAAAAGTGTTTTCTTGCAGGTCTACTGGAACTATTTACACTATGGAATAATATGCAAGTTCAAGTTAAAATGTCGATATGAGTATTAATGTTTTATCTATTAATGTTAATGGGTTAAATTCCCCAACAAAAAGATCGATAGCATGGCGACATATGCGCAAATCGAAGAGCGAGATTATCTTTGTCCAGGAGACACACCTGTTAGCTGTAGACAACCATAGAATGCATTCACATATATACCCCCACCAATTTTATGCTAATAACGAAGCAAAAAAGGCGGGAGTGGGAATTCTTATAAAACACTCTGTTTCCTTCCAACTTATAGCAACCATTCCTGATCCTGAGGGGCGCTACCTCATTCTTAAATGCATTATAAACAATTGTCATTATACGTTGGTCTCGTCCTACGCCCCCAATACTGGGCAAATCAGATTCATGCGGTCCTCTCCTGGACAAAGTACAACTTCATGCGCAGGGCCACAGATTGGTATGTGGAGACTTTAACATGCCAATGTGTAAGAGATTGGATTGTACTGGGCCCTCACATACCAGAGGGGAGCTAGGACACATAATCTCAGAGGGTGGTCTACACGATGTGTGGAGGTACCAACATAGTGGTGAGCGTGATTACACCTTTTTCTCCAATAGATATCACACCTACAGCCGAATAGACGCCATATTGGTGGATGATGCCTTATTACATAAATGTCAACGAACGAGCATTGGCAACATCACATGGTCCGACCATGCTCCGATAACGTTACAGATCTCTGATGGCATGGCCATATCGCCACCTGATACATGGAAACTAAACTCATACCTTCTAACATATCCAGATATTGTAAAAGATATGACTGATCAGATTAAGGATTATTTTTTAATTAACGATAATGGAGAAATACAAGACGAAGTGTTATGGCTATCGCATAAGGCAGTAATCAGAGGTTTTTTTATTAAAATTGCTGCCCACGTAAAAAAGTTATATACAGCGGATCTAGAAGATACTTTGGCCAAAATTAGTACTATGGAAGTTCAACATAAACAGAACCCCAGTCCACAACTATTAAAGGCCCTCCTAGAAGCTAGGAACCACCTAAGATCCCTATTACTGCAAAAAGCTGAGAAAAATCTTAAAAAATTAAAAGCCCGTTACTATAACGGGGGACAGGGCCGGGACTTTGCTGGCTCGTCGAGTTAAGAAGAGAGCTGCTCGTTTTAAAATACCATTCCTCAACACTCATTCAGGAGATCAGATAAGGAACCCCATCTCCATAACGGAAGAATTCCGTACTTTTTACGAGTCCTTATACAACTTAAAATCTGATGGCACTATACCACAACCTAATGAAAATACGATTTCGGCTTTCTTAGATAGCTTAGATTTACCTAAATTGACACCACCCCAATTAAACATGCTGAACTCCCCAATTACTGAAGTGGAATTAAATCTCGCTCTTAGGTCCACCAAGAGAGGCACGGCTTCCGGACCAGACGGCTTCTCCTATGCTTATTATACGCAATTTTACCCCATTCTCTCCCCCTACTTGTTAAGACTGTTTGCGTGCTGGCGATCCAGGGGGGAAATCAGGCGAGAAGGTCTAGAGGCCATAATAACTACCCTCCCTAAACCAGGGAAGACACCCACAGATCCGGGTAACTTTCGCCCGATAGCGCTGCTCAACTGCGACACCAAATTATATGCGAAGGTTTGGGCCACCAGATTGATGGAAGTTCTTCCATCTCTTGTGAACCCTGACCAGGTAGGATTTGTGCCGGGTCGCCAGGCGAGAGACGGAACCAGACGCCTTATAAACATTCTTGAACTGCTGGAGAAAACCGACTCCCCCGGTGTGCTCTTGTCACTTGATGCTGAAAAAGCCTTTGACAGAGTACACTGGGGGTATGTTGAAGCTGTTTTGAAAAAATTTGGTATTATTGGCCCGATATTGTCGGCTCTAATGGCGTTATATTCCTCTCCTAATGCTTCCGTCTGCGCCTCCGGCTTTACATCAAAATCCTTCAATATCTCTAATGGCACACGCCAGGGATGTCCTCTTTCACCATTAATTTTCGCATTGGTTATGGAGCCCTTGGCAGCGCATATCAGGCGAAACCCCCGGATTAGGGGAATAACTGTGGGAGGTATTGAACACAAAATTGGCCTCTACGCAGACGATGTTATATTGACTTGCTCTGAGGTTATACCAACGTTACATGAAATAATGGCTGTTTTAGAAAAATTTTCAGCAGCTTCTTATTATAAACTTAATATTTCTAAGTCTATTATCTACCCAATAAATTTGACTACGCATACTCTGGAAGAAATTACAAAGAATTTTTCCTTTACATTGGCACCTGACGGTTTTAAATACCTAGGAATTTATATAACATCTATGCATAAAATAGTCAAGACAAACGTAGACCTCATTGCTAAAGACATTGGAAGGGAACTAGATAAGACTAACTCGGTGGGTCTTTCCTGGATCGCCAGGATCCAACTAATAAAAATGCTCATCCTCCCCAAACTAATTTATTTGTTCAGATGCCTTCCTCTTACTTTCCCACGAACATGTTTAACCAGGCTACAGCGCATTATTAACAAATTCATCTGGGGGGGAAACCCCACCGGGTAGCTCATAAGCTCATGATTCTACCTTATAAAGAGGGGGGCTTAGGTGTCCCTGATGTCCTCACTTACCATAGGGCGGCCATCATGGAACCTGCACAGTTGTGGTGGTCGGGAGACACAACCTCGGTAGGTTGGCTACAATTGGAGGTTAACAGAGCCCCCTCTGGGTCGCTCAGGCTTCTATTAGAAGCTGGGCTATTGAGCCCCCAGACGAGGGTGATAATCTTTCCACCATGGATGCCTTGTTGGGGTTGTGGTATCAGCTGAGTAGGACCCATCTTCAATTTTTATTCAGATACATATCTCTCAAAGCGTTGGAGATCCTAATTCCGGATATATCTCTCAAAGATTGGAGAGAAAAAGGAGCCCTTTTTTTGATCGACCTACTTGAATTAGATAAGATACGACCATTCCAAGATATAGCAAATAAATTTGGACTGTCCAATAAATTATTTTACCAATACCTACAAGTACGCCACTTAATAAACAGTTGTAAAGTTACTATAATTGACCTAGAGAGGGCGAACCCTCACCTACAGAGATATTTCAAATCCTCTTCTAGTCAGCATGGAGTCTCTATAGTATACCAAGCTCTCCTATCCCCTATTGAAAAAACTAAACTCCCCTATATGGAAACCTGGGAAAAGAGATTGGGATTCACAACATCTTTGGAGACATGGCAAACAGCTGCCTCACACACTTCTAAATATACATCCTGTTTAAACCATCTGGAACAGGCTAAAAAATTACAACTGAATTGGTACCTGACTCCTCTGAAACTCCACAAATTTCATCCATCTACACCCAAACATTGTTGGAAGGGTTGTATAGAGGATGGTACAATGGAGCATGTGTGGTGGTATTGCCCAGGGGTTCGGAATTTCTGGAGAATAACAGAACGCATTTTAAGCAGGGTTACAGGACTGCCCATTACATTGGAAGCTCCTCTGGCCCTTCTAGGTATAGATATAGACAAATTCCCCTCTCCTCTTAAACCTATCATCACAAATATTGTAGTAGCAGCTAGGTTGTGTGTAGCCAGACACTGGAGAGATGGGACCTCCCCATCTGAAGACGAATTAATAGCTCTCATTAATTTGCACATGCAATATGAAACAATATTGTCTCACGATAATAATGTTAAATCCAAAAAATTAAATTGGTGGGACCCTTGGGCCCTATCCCAATATGCTCCAGCGACCCATTAATAGGTCACTTGCCCCTATTACCTCTTATTATTTATCTCCTATTCTTTATGGACCTCTATAATATGGAATCCAATACCAACTTATCCTTTTATTTCTTACCTTCCCTAATCTCCTCCCCCCAACCCCTTACATTCTACTGTATCTATATTCCAGATATATTATGTTTTCTTTTGTGATCTGCACTGATTATACTGCACTTATTTTGTATTGTTTCCCTCCTTGTTATCCTTTTAACTCAATAAAAAAATTAATGTTTCCAAAAAAAAAAAAAACAAGAAGGGATTGTGGCCTATCAGTTTCTGTGAAAAGGTTAATAAAAATTTATGTGCACATGCTTATACCGTCAGGGAACTGGTGAGGGGCAGCGTTGGTGGTTTCAATCCACAACTTTATTATAAGTAATTATTAAAGTTCCTGGTGGCTTTTGCTGTTGGAACAGGACTTACACCAGTTCTGACAGTTCTCTATGTCAAGAGCTTATATACCACTCCAGGGGCAAAAGCCAGAAACAGACTGGATGCTGTGAGCGGAGAGTCTTCACAGTCTCGTTCACCTCAGGTCAGCTACAGTGACAAGGCTGAGCTGTGACCTGAGGTGAATCTGTGACGTCACCCCGCTCACAGAGAAGGCCAGAAATCAGTCAGTTTCCAGGCCCACCGAGAGGGGATGTCACCAAGGATCATAGAGCATCATTTATAGGGGTGTAAAAAAGATGGAAACAAGGATTGTCATTGTGTATTTTTTTTTTTTTCTTAAATAAATGATTTTTTTTTTATGGTGAGGTTTATTATTTACTTAGAGGTTCCTAATGGCCAGTTCTAACATTGGCCCGACAATAGGAATCCCGGGCTTAGTGCCATCTGGCAATACATAGCTGTCATTAACTCTTTTATTCCCCACTTTGCTACTGACACAGGGCAGCTGGAATAGTCGGGTACAGCTCCAGAAAATGGAGCTTTGATGCTTGCACCTTATTTAGGGGCCAAAATCACAGATGCCGGCAGAGAGGGTGGATGGGGCTAAATCTCATTTTAACCAATCAAGAGGGGGTAAGCAGTGAAATTCATGAGCAGGCCCAGAAGTATGGTGACAGCGGCGCTGCAGATTGGCAAATAATACTTTAGGAAGTTAATGTCTGTGTGAAAACAGTAGGGCTCCACTGTAAACGGTTTGAGCAGTCTTTGGCAGCTTTTGGGCCCCTTTGAAAGTGCTTTCTAGGCTCTTGAATTTGCTTCCCATTGATTTGAATGGCGTTCAGGACGTTCAGCGAACAGAGCCGAAACCGAGCATCAAAGGTTCACTCATCTCTACTCATCATTTATGGTCCAGCCAACAATATACTAAATACAGGATTCACATAACGCTGCATGAACCGCTCCCTCTGATAGTCACTTTCACAACTGTCGGCTCGTAAGAGCGTATTACCCTTAATAGGCTTTCTGTACAACGTGACCACATTGTATAGAAAGCCTATTGCGGATAATACACTTACGAGCCGACAGTTGTCATCCTGCGCATGTGGTGCGTAATCTCTCCATTGGGTAATTAACTAGGGCCAAAAGAAACTGCTGTAAGATCAGTGACTATCTGAGGGAGGTGATGATTATTTCTGAAAGATTACAGAAAAGAGGCTATAAGATCTGGATGGTACATAGGGCCAAATACATAGTTGAAAAAAAGGGACGGGATAATCTCTTAAATAAATCAACAAGGAAAATGGATGAGCAAGCTAATGAGAATGCAATAAATTATATCCCTATATTCTCTACCACTTATCGTGTTGACTATAAAAAAAAATTATGTCAATCCTAACCCTAACCTGCCAATTGTATTTCAGGATGAGACCCTTCGGAAAATCCTTGGTAGGAGGCATGGCATAGAACTGTAGCATGTAAAGCTACGGACCTTGGGAGCGTGCTATCCCCTAGTTTATTCAATAGTACGCAGGAACAACCAGTCTGACTGAAGTAATAATAATAATAATAATTTATTCATTTATATAGCGCTATTAATTCCATAGCACTTTACATACATCAGTAAAGCTGTCCCTCTTGGATCTCACAATCTAAATATCCTATCAGTATGTCTTTACAATGTGGGAGGAAACCGGAGTGCCCGGAGGAAACCCACGCAAACACGGGGAGAACATACAAACTCCTTGCAGATGTTGTCCTTCGTGTCCTTGATGGGAATTGAACCCAGGACTTCAAGACCCCAGTGCTGCAAAGGCTACAGTACAATGGTAATATTAAATGTGGAGGGCAAACATTGCAATTTGTGCAAATGTATGATGAAAACTGACACTTTTTCTGACAATGTCACTTACAGACAATTTATAATTAAAACGTACATTAAGGACTTCCAGTTCCGGCCCTGATGAGTGAGCAGCGTGAAGTTTGAGTTCCCGAGGCCCGCAGCTGCAAGCCATTACAGACTGGTCACGGTGAACAGCACCCTCCATGTAACTCCCGACAGTTACCTTAGTAAGTGGGGCATATGGAGAGGTGGCTCCAGAGTGTGGGGAGCATGGGACCGTGGCGGCACTGATAGAGGAGAAGGAGACATCCACCGAGATGACGTTGGGCGGAAGAAGATAGAACCAGGGCCACCAGCACACGCAGAGACAGGATGTATCAGCACAGGAGGAGAACCAGGGAGAGGAGGCAGTGGAAGGTGCAGGATTAGAGGGGGACACAGAGCTCAGTAATGAACAGGCCACTCATTATAAACGCACAGCCAGAAAGGTTTCAGTGTATCTGGTTGAGGAGATTAAGCAAAGACTGAAGGAGGCGTTTCAATCCACTCTGACCAAGCTGCAGACCACATCTTGCAAGCAAGAAAGCAGAATAAGTGAAATGAAACAAAGGCTATCTGGGGCAGAGAACAGAGTGGCACAATTTCTAGCAACAGTTCTTTGAATTAACTAAACACTCACGTTTTGCCAAAGATAAAATAGATGACCTAGAAAACAGGTCAAGAAGTAACCTGTGAGTTGTAGGGTTGCCCGAGTCTATCAGGTTACAATGCTCTCAAGGACATATGTGAGATTGAGTTGCCACGCGTCTTGGGGTTGAAATGTATGTGTAAAGTGGAGCACACAGAGTGTGCTCACAGCAGAGTGGTATTGGAGTGACTATACCAGGTTCAAACGGATGCACTAATTACAATAGAAATGAAAAGCCACGCTAAGTCATTGTTAAATACTTGGAGTATAAGGACAAAGAAAATCTGCTCTGGGCGTTTAGAAGACAGAGACAGCCTGTCTTAATATGGAGGCACAAAACGTTACTGTTTGGGGTCTACTCTGCGGAGGTCGCCAGAAAGTGCAAAGCTTTCAGGGAGGTCTGCAGTATACTCCATAAACGCAATGTGCAGTACCAGTTATTGTACCCTGCTGTGCTCAAATACAGAAAACCAGACGGCTCATCCAATGTGCTTAAGGACCCCAAGGAGGAGCTTAGGCTTTTTACGCGAAATTCACCGGACCGCCAACTCCCACACCGAATAGGAGAAGCTCACCAGTGAGCCCACAAGCACCTTGTGCTGCACCAGCCCAGATGACACGCAGCAAAACTCTGACACAAGCCCGAGAGAGGAGACTCCACACTTAACTCCTAGAGATCAGAGGCGGGTCATAGGTGAGCAAGAACAGAAGAGGACATCTCTTAACTACTTTTGAGGAGCCTACGGCGTCAGATGAAAATGGCACTACATGAGTGATTTTGTAGTGTTTGGATCTCATTCTCAGGGAGGGGGGAGAGAAAAAAGAAGTTACTATGGAACAGTCGTCTGTACAACTTCACAAGAAGTCTCTGGAGGGGTGTGGTGTTTTTTTTTTCCTACTGCCAGCCAAGGTAACCTAGGCAGCTGTGGGATGGAATGCTCCGCTTAGTGAGGCTAAAGCATTCTGGGCCCCCACGCTGAAAATTACAGCCAGCACCGGCCCCAGAATAGGAACCTCCATGAGAGCTGAAAAAACTGGCAGTTACCCCACTCTTCCAGCTGCCATGTAGCGGTGGCAGACTGGGTAATAATGGGGTTGATGTCAGTTTTTTGTGGCAGCTAACATCAAGTGGTATTGCTAATGTCAGCTGTCAGTATGACAGCTGGCCATTAAGAATGCCTTCAGTAAAGAGAAAAAAAAATACAAGACCGAGAGAAATACTTTATTACATACAAAATAGACACACCTTTTCATCTACTTTATTTGTAGGCCCAGTGTATGCATGGCAATCTGCCTCCCACACATAGCTGGTAGAGTTGGTTTATTAGCTGCAGCTGGGCTTGCTTTACAATTGGGCTCTGACTGCTTCCTGAGAGTGCATTTGATTCTGCTTTTGGCAATGATGGTAAGTTTATTTGCCCACCAAATTCCCATCGACGTAATCCTGGAATTATTGTAATCTTGCAGTGGGGTGGCGTGATGTGTCATATACCGAGTGTCCAAAAATGGCGGCCGCGTGAGTAAGTGTGCATGTGTGTGTGTGTATGTATGTATGTGTGCGTGTCTGTGATGTGTCTGTATATTTGTGTGTATGGGTAGGGACATTATAGAGTGTGTGCGCGTGTGTATTTATGTACATGTGTATATGTATGTGTGTGTGATCACCCGCAGTCACCACTGCACATAGGAGGAAGGAAAGTCTATGGCTTGCGGCCTGTTATGGATTAGAAGGGATGGAAACAGATGGCGCCGCACCCAATCTCCTGCTGCACAGGCCGCAAAGCCACAAACTTTCCTGCCAGCTGTGGGCAGCAGTGGATGCAGCGGGCTGTGATGTCTGGCAGGTTGGCGTCTGCGGTGAGGTGTGGCATAGTGTTCCTGGAGTGGTTGTGGGTGTCGTCGGGTGCGGGACACTGCGGTACGGCCAGCAGGATTGTGCAAGACCCAATACTGATAGCGGCGCCATATTTCCACCTCCATCACTTGGATGTGGAAATATGGCTGCCGCACTGTAAGTCGCATGTGCATGATAGGAGGTACATCAGGATGGAAGTTGGCGACGGATGGGGCAGCAGAATTTTGTAAGTACATATATAATATATATACATATGCATGCAAACCCACACTCATAATGTGATATCTACTGTCAACTGCGAGCTACATAGCAATTACACATTATACATACAGCAATCCTACAATAGTACATTAAGCAATAATACAGAAGAGTAGATCTAGTGCTGTATGAGTCCATACTGTCCACTCACCTCTTGCGTTGCTCTGCCAGAGAGCTTCCTCTGGTAAGTGCAAACATATCAAAATCATCCTCCTGCTTCTTTCCTTGTTCCAGAGACTTCAGAGTTCCACTCACAGACCCAGAACTCACGTCTGAAAAATAGAAAATGAAAAGTAAGGAAAAGTTCTATATACATATTTCTATAAGAAAAAGTACATACATGAGTACAATTACATTTGGGTAAATATGGGCTACTGTAAAATTAGAAAATCTCGCATAAACTCGGCCCTATGTTCAATCAGCAGCTCAGATCTGAGAGGTTTTCCTGAGCCCTAATTGGAGAGAGGAAAAACAAACACTGCATGCTGCAATTGTCTGCAATCTTCGGCTCACTTACACCCATACATCTCTATGGGTGCGAGTGAAACACTGCTTTATAGTCGGATGATATCAGAGTGCAGTGCGATATATGCCGGAACAGGCTGTGGAGAAGATGGAGAGATTAATCTCTCCCTCCTCTTAGCAGCCGTGATCCGATCACAGATACATGACAGTCAGCTCATGCTCGCAGCAGAGCCTGAGCCAAGGGTTATTAGCATATCGCATCCGATGCCTTATGGTCGTGTGACTCCAGTCTTACACAGAAACTCTAAGAGACTGGTTGCCAAATTCTTGTGGTGGTGGCTTAGCTCACCAAGAGCAAAAGGGATCAGCAGGTTAAATTTGGACATGCCTTATCAGATGACGTTGGACAGCCCTCATGTACATTAGACTGTCCGCCAAACTAGTTGATATTGGCAAGTTCAGTCAACTTTTAGTTTAATATACATTACAGCTCCATATGATAAAACCGAAGAAATGAGCAAACATATGTCGGTATAAGTGAAATGGGTAGGTGCAAATTTACATTGTGGCTGGTAACGGACAGAATTTAGGATAAAAACAATGAGCAAATACTGTGCATGTAAGTAAAACAAATACTAATAGAGTATGTATAGGTCAATGACATTGGGTACTTCATTAACACTATTTTGATCAAAACAGCATAAAAGCCATGCCACCGTGACAAAGGGTACACCTTATCGTGGTAGGATGGTCTTTAGTAGGCAGGCAAAGCAGACACCTAAGTCTTGTTCTCGCTCAGGAAACATTATTAAGTAACTGGGTCTGACCAATGGGACCCCCCAAATCCCTAAAACAAGGAGCTCAGGGGTCTATTGGCATTCTCGCAGCAAAGTGATCACACACAGGTGGACAGCAAAAAATCTGCACTGACTTTTATGGTGGGTTTACACGTTGCGATATCGTAGTCCAATTTCAATGAAAAGTCACGTGGTTCAATCGTTGGACCCGATATCGTTCCTGCGTTGTATGGTGTGAACGTCCAATATGATGCAGGCACGATGTCAATGCGATATCGGGGATTGAATGAGCGTGCTATTCAATGCCCCGATATTGAAGGGAGATTGAAGTCGGATTGTGCTGTGTAAACGCTCAACTACGATGCGATTTGAAACGTCACCATTCACTCCCATGTTAAGTGTGCGATCCTGGGTTGGGGGGCGTAGACATCGCAGGACGTTGTATTCCGATATCGCAGCGTGTAAACATCAAATGCGAGTTGCGATGTCGCAACGATATTGAAGCGTGTAAACCACCATTAGGATTGCTACTTCCAATAAGTGGCAATAGAATTTGTCCTCTTGCTTGCCAAAGAGGAAATTTGCATATATAATTTCCCAGAGGTGTATTGCTGGTATTTAAGGGTACCGTCACACTTAGAGACCCTCCGGCGATTCCGACAACGATACGACCTGGTAGGGATTACTGGTGCGTCGCTATGTGATTGCTGGTGAGATGTCAAACAGTCAGATCTCACCAGCGATGCAGCAACGATACAGCGGTCGTTGGGACCCTGTCACTCTCGGGTGTAGTGTTGAGATCGTTGGTCGTTGTCCCCGTCAAACATAGCGATGCACACTGCCCAGCGGGAGCGCAACAACCATAAAATGGTCCAGAATGGTTTGTAATGATCAGCGATCTCACAGTAGGGGCCTGATCGCTGCTACGTGTCACACATACCGAGATCGCTGCTGAGGTCATTGTTGCATCACAAAACTTGTGACTCAGCAGCGATCTCGCTAGCGATCTCGCTTAGTGTGACGGGGGCTTAAGTCTCCTCATACTAGCATGTCAGACCTGGAATATCAATCTCCACAAGGAGGAACCTTATCCCGTAGATGACCAGGAAGAAAACTGGGCCACAGATCCACCACTGGAACACAAGGAGGGCATTGAATTTGTTCTAAGGAGCAGTATAGCAATTTTAGATTTTAGTTAAACTAGCATTACCTTGGCGTTTCTATTCCCATCATACAAAATTAAAAAAATACCCCAAAACCCATTATACCCAGTACAATATTGAGATCAAAAGAATGAAACATTAATTTTTTCCCTCCTTCTCACAGGTCTCATATGAGAAAAACAGCTTATGTCTGGAAGTCATCTTATACCACAAGAACCTGCCCCCCCCCATCGCTATCTGTGAAGTAGAAAAATAACGCTTCTCCAGCTAAGCCACACTTCAATTATTCCACATCCAAGACAGAGGGAAAATTTACACCTTTTCGTAAGACATATCATTGAGACGTGAAAAAGTTCCAGATTGACAAATACTATAATTAGCTTTTTTTCACATTCATTTTCTTAGTGTCTGAATAATTAGCCATAGAACCTTCTGTAGAAAGCTACAGAACCTGTCATCCTGACATATTTCTAAAATTCATATTCCATGAACATAGAAAATTACTAACACCCATGTCGATTGACTGCCTGGATAAAATAATGGGCTCTACTATGTGGGTTCAGGCTGTGTCTTCCCTTAACACACAGTGATTCTTCTTGGACTGATATTAGTGTGGAGCCCACTGGGATGGCGTACTCGGTACTGGACCGGGGTATCACAAGGGGGTATCATGGCAATCTTGGTCCGGACCGTGTCCCGAGCCCACAAGTAATGGGGGGTATTTATAGGGGAGAAAGTCATGACGCCACCGTTGGTGTGTGGTCAGGGTGACCAACGCTGCTGCAGAACCTCCGGGGATGAGGTTTGGCAGCCTGAGAATTAACGGCTCTCCACGGGCAGATCCTGGTTCCCTGGGGCAGTGGTGATAATAGTCTATGGAGGATGCAGAGTAAAGGCAGTGGTGCTCTAGATGGTAGCAGTTTGTGAGGGGAAGTAGGGCTTGAGCGCAAGGATTACACAGACTCACGGTTTTGTAGTTTTCCAAGTCTTTACTGTAGGTGTTATTCAGCAGAGTACTGTCCACAGAGTCTGTACCGGGGCCGGGTTGCTCCCACCCTGACCGGGTCCTTGGCTTCCCACTCCTGCGCTGTGTGTGTGGCCCGGCTGCCGCTTTAGCTAGGCTGCCGGGTCTGTCTCCTCTCACAGGTACCCACTTGCTAGGCAACTTGAGTCTTATCTTTGTGTTTCTGACCCCGCCGTGTTGCTTCGCTGTGGTACAGTGAAGATATATAACCTCCACTAGTCCGGTGTTTACTGTGCTGCTTGTGTTAGGCACAATATCGGATCCGGTATCCGATCTTTGCACTCCTCCGGGGCGAGTTATAGGGTAACTCAGTCTCCCAGATGTGTTCCTCTGTTTCTCTTAACTCCTACCCTCAGACCCTGGCTAGGCCTGGAATTGAGCAGCGGATCGTGGGGGAGCCTAAAAAAGCTCCTTTACACCCCAGTCCTTCTTCCTCAGTTCTCCCAGGAACTGAACTAACTGCTCACATCCTCTCCACACCACAATATATAGGGGAGCAGCTTTAGCTCCGCCTTCTGGCCTGGAGGCGCTAGAGTAGTGTTGTGTGGGGAATTAACCCTTGGTGTTGTCACTGTGGCACATTAACCCCTGGGGTGCCACATTAGAATTACACTTTGTGATAGCAGGTTCTATTCTGTTTTATCTTAACTCCACTTAGAGTGTGTTGTCTGTCCTGTATTTTTCTCCTCCCTGTGTAATGGAGAAGACTATTTTAGAACCACATGTGGTTTCTTTGTCTAAAATTCAAAGGGGATAGAGATAGATAGATAAATAGATAGATAGAGTAGAAAAAATGAAAAAACAGCACCAACAGTTCAAAAGAAGTGGGTCTTTAATGCCTATGGCGTAGTGGCGACGTTTCGGACTTTATGTCCTTTTTCAAGCTTGAAAAAGGACATAAAGTCCGAAACGTCGCCACTACGCTATAGGCATTAAAGACCCACTTCTTTTGAACTGTTGGTGCTGTTTTTTCATTTTTTCTACTCTATTGGATAAATACCAGGACAGGTATTTGTAGAAAGCGTGCACAATTGTTGGTAAAAGTCTGGTGCTGTTCCGTTTTTTTATCAAACTAGATAAATAGATAGATAGATACAAATAAAGGACTGCAGCACTCTTCTTTGTGAAACAACCGCCTTTATTCGGCCATCAGGTGGGTGGTGACAACGTTTCGGGATCCTGTCCCTTTCTCTAGCCTAGGCTAGAGAAAGGGACAGGATCCCGAAACGTTGTCACCACCCACCTGATGGCCGAATAAAGGCGGTTGTTTCACAAAGAAGAGTGCTGCAGTCCTTTATTTGTATACTTACACAGCAAGGAGGAGAGGAGCTGTAACTGCTGAGCACCTAGGGGAGCTGTGCTGCACCAATATACTAATCTAGATAGATAGATAGATATAATGAAAAAAGGTTATTGAGCAGCGGTTCTTTTTTAGCAAAATGCTAGGTGCTAGCCAGTCCTTAAGATAGGAATCAACCACCCACTTCAACATATAAATGAAAAATAAAGGCTGCAGCACTCAAGATTTAGGATGTTTCTTGCCTTTAATGGCTTGCAGGCATGGTGTAGCGACGTTTCGGGTATGCAAACCCTTCTTCCAGCCATTCCAGGCTGGAAGAAGGGTTTGCATACCCGAAACGTCGCTACACCATGCCTGCAAGCCATTAAAGGCAAGAAACATCCTAAATCTTGAGTGCTGCAGCCTTTATTTTTCATAGATAGATAGATAGACAGATAGACAGACAGACAGACACACAATGCAGACCAAATATTTGGACACACCTTCTCATTCAAAGAGTTTTCTTTATTTTCTTGACTATGAAAATTGTAGATTCATACTGAAGGCATCAAAACTATGAATTAACACATGTGGAAGTATATAATTCATAGTTTTGATGCCTTCATTGTGAATCTACTATTTTCATAGTCATAGTCATGAAAATACAGAAAACTGTTTGCATGAGGTGTGTCCAAACTTTTGGTCTGATTATATATATATATACACATACATACATACACACACACACACACACACACACACACACACACACACATATATGTATCTAATATTTAAAGCTGAATGTGTGTATGTGTGTATGTGTGTATATCCGGGATTGGCATCTACACCGTCGCAACTATAGCCACAAAATTTTGTACAGTCACACGTCTGGACCCCTGGAGCGTCATAGGCTATGTTGTGAGGTGAAATTTTAACCTGTGCGTTCCAGTTCACCAAACAATTTTGTCCCTATCTACATAATGGGGAAAAAGTGAATGGAAAAATATTGGAGGAAAATCGACAGCTGTCAGCTATAGAGACAAAATTTTGCACAGTCACACGTCTGGACCCTGAGAGCGTCATAGGCTATGTTGTGAGGCGAAATTTTAACCCCGCGCGTTCCAGTTCACCAAACAATTTTGCCCCTATCTACATAATGGGGAAAAAGTGAATAGAAAAGAGTTGGAGGAAAATCGACAGATGTCAGCTATAGAGACAAAATTTTCCACAGTACTACGTCTGGACCCCGGGAGCGTCACAGGCTAGGTTGTAAGGCGACATTTTAACCCTGCGCATTCCAATTCACCAAATAATTTTACCCCTATCTACATAATGGCGAAAAAGTGACAGTTACCAGTTGACAGTTGTGAATGAGAGCGGCTTAATGATAGCGCCAAAGACTAACAGCACATACCAGCATATAGTCACTAAGGTGGGGCCCCA